>JAPYZL010046033.1:0-35440 GCA_030522825.1 Platygaster orseoliae
GGTTTAAGCTTTAAAATGCGTATTAGAACACATGGATGGAGCTATTATTTGCTGAGATATGGTTTGTGTCTCGAAACTTAATGGACGCACTGTGTACATTCAATTAAAGGGAATTTTTATAAGGAATTAAATTGTTATAAAGAAAATTATTCAAACTATTGAAAATATAGAAATCATTTAGTAGCACAGGTCAACAAAAAAAATGCGCGGTGATTTTTGCGAAAATGAATGCTTTAGTTCGATTTTTCGAGTTAGTTGCGATAATGAATATAAATTGAAAAAATCGTAAAATTCGTCTGATTTCTGAAAATTTAAAAAGCGTGATGAGGAATTGATTTCTAAGTTTTTTTTTTTTTTTTTTCGTGAACAAATGGTTACTTTTCATGACTCATTTCAGGAAATAGATCGAAACAAAAGTAGAAAATGAATTAATCATTTTTTCATGAAAAAAATTATGAAAATGAATTTCCCTCATTATAGTATTTTTATTTTCTAAAATTAGACGTATTCTAGAAGTTACTCAAATTATATTCATTATTGTAACTAATTTGAAAAATCGAACTAAGCTTTTAAAATCCTTTTGGAATTTGTTCATTGATGACCCAAGGAATCCATTTTTGCAAAAATTTAACGGAAATTTTTCAGAAAGGCAAATTTTGTTAACTGTGTTTTCAGAACAATTTTTTTTTATTCTAAAAGTTCCTTTTTTGGAATAACTCAGTTTATTTATGGAAAATCTTGCTTTTCGTCGCTGAGTTAAGCATCATTTAAAAATTTATATATCGTAAAATATTTAACGGTCCATTCTGAAATGGCGTTAAACTGTTGTATAAACAAATTTCACAGTTTAACAATAAAAAAAATGTTAGGTAAATTTTTGCGAAAATGGATGCCTTTGGTCATTATTTTATTTTTTAAAATAAGACGTACTTTAGGGGTTTTTCAGTTTATATTTATCATCGTAAATTACTCGAAAAATCGAACTAAACTTTCAAAAACTTTTTTGGATTTATTCGTTGATAACTCAAGGTGTCCATTTTTGACAAAAATTTACCGCATTTTTCCAAAAGGTAAATTTTGTGAACTGTGTTATTGAAACTATGGAAACTATTGAAACTATGAAAATTCTAAGAAAGAAAACTAATGAACCTATTAGTAGTTTTTAAAGTTTTCTGGTTAATTTAATATTTCTATGATTTTTACAGATTTCCAGTAAAATTTCAATAATGTAGGTAATTCACTATTTATAGTATTTAGAGTTTTAAAGATTCTTAGTATTTTATTCTATTTTTGAAAGAAAGTCATTTTAAGATAGCATTCTGAAAATTGACAGATTTCCAATACTTTTTTTATTCTTCAATGTATAAACATCAAAACATTTTATACTTCCATAACAATAATGAAAACTATTGAAACTGTAGAAATGAAAATAAAAAAAATCAACGAAACTATTCGAAAAATATGAATATAGTTTTCCAATGCTCCCTAATATTGTTTTCTTACAAACTCCAATTGAAATTCCTTAAAAATTTCCTTAATTTCCCTCTTTCTCTGCAACTCCATTGACGATTCCTCAAAGAATCAACAAGTAGCATTTCGAAAGTCGCCTCGAAGTACGTAATATTGATGTCTGGCGGGCTATCCTGACGCAGGCGCGAATTCGCCACTGGGGCGGGGGTCCAAGCCGTGGAATGGTCGATATTCAAGCCATAACGAAAGCGTGAACACAGTGGCGCGAAGCTTCTCCCACTGTGAAAATACACCGAGCCCCGAAAAGCCCTCTCACGGCCCAAAAAAAAGGGCCCCCGCTGTAGCTTCTTCGACCCCCCCGCCCCTCCTCCGTCCCCGGCCCCAAGCTAAAAGAGGAAGAAAATCACAGCCGGGAAAACAGTGAGGAAAATCAAAAGCGGGTTTCGGAAAAGTGTTGTCCTTCGATTCTTGGGGCACGAGGTAGAATTTACAGTGAGTTTTTTGGGGGATGGCGAATTTTTTTTGGATAGGGTTGGTTTTTCGGGGGTTGGGAACGAAAGAGCTTTTTCGGGGGTCGATTTCGAGGCTGATTTCTGACGCACGAGCTTGAGTTGGAGCCCGTCGATAACGGCCCAGTTATTGATCTTTCTCTCCACGTTGAAACTGGTACACTGACTCGAGTCGGCCCTTGCGACTCCACGTTACTCTCACCGTTTTTTTCGCTTTTTAGGGGCGTTTTTTCCTAGTTTTTATTTTTAGAAAAGAATAAAGGCTCTACGAGCTTTCTGAGATTTCAAGGATAGAGATGAGGGATCGCGAAAAAATTGTAAATAAGGGTAAAGTTAATGAGTTTATATGTAACATACGTTACTGTCACGGTTTTTTAGCTTTTCAGGGGCGTTTTTTCCTAGTTTTTATTTTTGGAAAAGAATGAAGGGTTCTTGTGCTTTCTGAGATTTTGAAGAATTTGTAAATATAGGTGACGTTATTGAGTTTATATGTAATATGCTTCAGTGAAAGTTTATATTTTTTTTTTTTCATGGAGAAAATTGAGGCTTTGGTACTATTTATATTAGAATGTTGTTTTAGCGTTGTTAACCAGACAGGATAAATCATTGAATGTCTTTTCTGTAATTTTAATGTATATTCTATCGTTATTTAGAAAATTATTTTATTTCTATAAATTAAATACTATTTAATTTCTGTATAAATTTCTGAATATGTTTGTTAATTTTTATATTTTCGAAATTCTACATTGAAATCATTTCTTCTTAAAAATTGATAAAAAATACTAAGAATCCGTTAAACTCTAAATCCTACATAGCGCATAAAGTTAATGAAATTTTCACTAGAAATCTGTAAAAATTATAGAGATAAAAAAATCACTAGAATGAATGGTTTTTTAAATTTTCCTTCTTGAAATTTCTATAGAATGAATTATTTTATTTCTTCTCTATAATTTTGATGTTTATTTTATCGTTATTTATTATGAATATGATGAATTTGTGTTAATTGAATCTGATTTATTTAAATTCATGTAAGTTGTTTTGCTATGAAGAAAATTGAAGCTTTCCTGTTTTAACAGATGTTGGGAGTCTTTGATTGATAATAATCGGTTCAATTGTAGAATAGTGTTCATACTTTATTCACAAGACATGTTAATTATTTTATTTATTTTCTGTAATTTTAATGTTTATCTTATCCTTTTTATTTAATAATAGGATAATTATGTGTAAATGGAATTGGTTTCATTCAAATTCAATAATGTTTTTTTGCCATTGAGAAAATTTAGGTTTTGAAATTTTTAATGATGTTGGGATTCTTCGATTTATAATCAGTTTTATTGTAAAATACTGTTCCAGAATTTTATGTTATATGTGTGAAAGTTTTATTAACTACAGAGGAGAAATTATTTCTTATTTTTACTATAATTTTGATGTTTATTTTACCATTATTCATTATCAATAATATGATGAATTTGTGTTATTGTAATTCTCTTTATTTCAATTTATTTATTTTTTTTTTGCTATGGAAAAAATTGAGGCTTTGGTATTTTAACAGATATTGGGAGTCTTTCATTTATCGTTTTTTTTTTTTTTTTTTTTTTTTTTTTTTTTTTTTTTTTTTTTTTTTTTTTTTTTTTTTTTTTTTTTTTTTCCTTTTTTTTTTTTTTTTTTTTTTTTTGTGTTTATTCAATCTGCTTCATTAAAAATTTTTTATTGACGAGGGTAAGTCACGTTTATGTTTGTAAATAATGAAATGTTTGAAACATGAAGTTTTGGGTATTTATTATATTTAGATTCGAGGTTTTTTTCATTTAATATATTTTACGTGCTTGAAATCTTAAAATGATGAATTTTTGTGGAACATTTTAAGCATATTATTCAAGTTTTTACAATGTGTGAATGCAAGAATAAACAACATTTGAATGTACTCATTCAATAGTTTACTGACAACATTTTTTACTGGGAATCCGTGATTTGTAAATGAAATAAAAAATGTTTTGTGAATGTTTGTTTCTTTATTAAAATCTTGAATTCTAGTGACAGTTTGAAAAAATTTGATTTGTAAGAAAATATATTTTTATTAATTTCTTCATTTTAAAATCTTATTTTCAGAAACGCAAAGTCTTTTGCAGACATCGAACAATTTCAAAAAGGATTTTCAATTTTAAGTGCATTGTACAAAAAAATTCTTTATTTAGTGAAAATTCATAGATTTATATATTAAACATGACTGAATTATTGTTACAGTATTTAACAATGAGCAGAATTGAATTTCTAAAAATTTCATAAATTTTGAATAGTACTACGTCGCAAAAAAATTAAGTTCCCAAATAAATTACGAAAAAAATTCAGTAAATAGTATAAAACTGAAAAACCTGAAATCAAAAATATAACTTTTTTGATTTACCTTAAAAAGACTTTTTTTCCTAAAAGTAACTTGATAAAACCATCAAGACCGATTTAAAAATTAAATAGTATCACTTATTCTCTCTATTACTTCCAACTCCATAGTTCATGAAAAAAAAAATTTTCAGTTCATCATTATATTAACTATCGAGTGTTCTGTGATTAAATAAATCTAGCAGGTGAAAATCAATCGTTGTAACTGGAATGAAAAAGCTTTTCTTAGGTGCATTATAAAAACAAGAGACCTAGAAAAATGAGTATTCTTGTGAACGAAGCTTTTTTCCATTTTTCCCGGGAGTGAAAAATTATGGGTCAAGGTACGCTGTCATTCTTCTCCGCCAGAAAAATACAAAAGAGTTTGTTATTTACTCGACCTGAATTGTTACGACAGTGTTTTCCTACACATGCCGGAAAATGCAACGCGACTGTGCGAATTTCACGCGTGTTGGAGCATGCGTATTTTCCTTCAGGAAAAACTCTTAGGAGAAAATTCGAAATCGTTTTAGTTTTTTTCAGCTGATGCTTTGATTAACGTGGATTTCGAGGATTTTCGTGACTGTTTTGGATATTTTATACATTTTCTATTTTTTATACAGACCTTTCCCATTTTCGTTAATTGTTGTTAAAAAAATAATTGTCGATATGGAAAAAAATTTCCAGGATTTTCTTTCTCAAATTGAAAATCTCAATAAAAAATATAATTCACTACTGAATTATTCTCAGAAATGTATGTATTTTTATCTTTTATATATTTATGGTTAGTGAAAATGTTTCCTCTATCAACTGTTGACTGACGAAAAGCAATTTATAATTGATAATAAATGAAATCTATAAAAGCTAAAAAAAATTATGAAAATTTGAATGTAGAGTCTTGGAATCGATAAAATATATATATAGCATCGTTCAAAAATACTGAAAATCTTTGAAAATACTACAGAAACTATTAAAATTATTTGAATACTAGAAAAAATGCAAGAAATATTAGAAATCCAGTTATACTTGAAAACGGAGAAGATATTCATAATTTTATCAACCATTAGTAAAATTTCATATCGTGGAGTAAATTATTTTAGGAATGTATAAAAAGCTGAAAAATTCTTAATATTCTCTAAGTACGAAAAAAAATCAAAAAGTTCTGAAAAGCTCTATGAATGATACTGTTTCTGAAACTTAATTAAAATTCTCAAAATCATCAAAAAATTTTATACTATGGAAGAAATTGTAAGAATTTAAAAAATTCTTCAGAGAAATACTCTAAATCCATAAGAATACTACAAAATACTTTAAAATTTTATACATACAAAAAAATGCGTGAAATACTATGAATTTAGTAATATTCGAAAACTGAGGAGGTATTCATAAATTCCTCAAAAGTTAGTACAATTTCGTATTGTAGAGTAAATTATTTTGTAAATCTATAAAAAGCTGAAAACTTTTTAATATTCTGTAAATACGAAAAAAAAAAAATTGCTGAAAATCTCTATGAATAATACTGTTTCTGAAACTTGATTGAAATTTTCAAAATCATCAAAAATTTGTATACTATGGAAGAAATTTAAAGAATTTTCATAATTCTTTAAAGAAGATTCATTCTTAATTTTAAAATCCATAAAAACACTACAAAATGCCTAAAAATTTTATACTTACTAAAACGATGCGAGAAATACTATATATCAAGTAATACTCAAAAACTTAGTGAATATTCATAATTTTTCCTAATAATTCATCCAATTTTCAATCCGAAATGATATGATTTTTGAAATCTGTACTGACATTTTACAGTCAAGATCTAAAAACTCTAACAGTAAAATAAATAAAAAACTGGATCGTTGTAATTTCATCTCTCACTCAGTTTAAAATAGTTTAGTTGGAATAATTCAAGGTGAAATTTCACTAATTCGCCCAGCGAAAGCAATTACTAGAAAATAGTCAAATTTCACTTTTTGAACTAGTCGTCATTTCCACAGAAGCGAATAATCAATATTGACTGATCAAATCAGTAGATATTTAAACTGTAAATTATTGGATTTCAACCGATTCGTCAGTTGAAATTTTTGATATTAAATAGTCGATTTCCACAGATTCATGTCTGTAAATATGGACTTGAAAAAAGCCAAAATTTTTGGACAAAACTTCAAAAGTCAACGTGCACTAGTCAAAATCATTAAATCTGGCAAGAAAGAATAAATAATGATTGACTAAGATAGATCTTTTCGAAATAGCATAAAAAAAACATAATATCTCGAAAGAAATTTATCCCTCCGGAAAAACCCCTCCGGAGAATTTTCTCCACCTCCGGCCCTGCCCCCAAGCAGCAACTTTTCTCGGAGCCGCTCAAGTTGTAAAGCAGTAAAAATCGAGCGGCGCGATCTTGACATTGGCGATTTTCCGTCAACAAAGGCCAACTTTATCGCCGGTCGTTCAAGGATCGCGAGCTTGCGAATCGCGAACGCCACGTCGTTCTCCAGTCGCTATCATAGCGCTTTCGGTTTCGCGACGGCGTTCGCGAATTTCGCTGATTTTAAAGACAATGTCAAACACTTCCACAGCCGGAGCCGTAAAAGATAGCCATTTCGAAATCCGAAACAGAATGTCGCGAATGATGTCGATCGTGGACATAATTCCAAGTCCCAGTGATTCGGTGGGATGAGATTTACAAATTTAGAATAATTTCCTTAAGACTTTGATTTGAATTTATCTTATGAACAACTGAAATTTATTTCTCAGATGGCAGGGATGGATCAAAAATGGCAAAAAGATGGCGCGGACCAAAATTTCGACTACATGTTCAAGCTCCTCATCATCGGCAATTCTTCCGTAGGAAAAACGTCGTTTCTCTTCCGTTACGCCGACGACTCTTTCACGTCGGCCTTCGTTTCTACCGTCGGCATCGACTTCAAGGTCAAAACTGTGTTCAGGAACGAAAAAAGGGTCAAACTTCAAATTTGGGTAGGCCATCTGAATTTTGCGACTTTTTCCTATTCACTTTCAAACTTTTCACGAAATCGTTTCACTGATTTGACGAGTCTGAAACTGATCTTCACTAAAGTGAAGTTTATTTTATATTTCATATTCGATTTGAGAAATTTGAGAAAGTAAAATATATATTCATGGGTTTTACAACAAAAGCACAAACAAACGACCTCGAGTTCAGCGAATCTAGGTTGAGTTTATCGGAGCATTCTTATCAAATAATGTAAATGCTAGAACGTATCTATATTATTCAGAGTGCAGTTGGTTTTTGTACCGATGAAAATGTTTTTCTATGTTGTGACAAATATGAAAAACTGGGGAAAAGATACTGAAATCATTCAAATTCTGAAATATGGCTTAACATATTTTTTAATAGCTGTTTTGGACACAATTACTGAAAAAACAACAGACTCAAACGATCATTGAAAATTGCCTTCAAAAACTTAGAAATTCGTTAAAAATTATAAGAACTCATGAATGGTTTAACTGTGAACGTTTGTTTACAGTATTGTTCAATTAAATTGAAATGTATTTGTTATAAACTTCTGTAACTTTTCAAATCGATCAAGACTTTTATGAACCAGTAAATTAATGACTTTTGCGATTGTTTCAGATGTTAAAACTGTAAAAAAAACTGCATAAATTGTTAAAAAGTTAAAACTTTGGTTAACTGCAAAAACTATATTTTCAGCCTTGCTATTTTTTACTCATATAATCATTGTGCAACTGTAAAACTGTAGCAAACTCATAAAATTTTGCAGTATTTTAAATATGGTTGAAACTGTTCTATTAGTTGGAAATTTGAAGTTTTTTAAAGCAAATATAATGTCCAATACTTTCCTAAAACTATCAAAATTATTAAAACTTTGACCTCAAAATAACTGCCGAAAATTGCTAATACTTTTTGAAGCTTTACGAAATTGTAAAAAATACTCGCAACTATAAAATTTTTTGCCAACTCGTAAATTAATAAAAGTATTTGGAATACTTTTTGGAATATTGTTGAAGCTTTCAATTCTAATGTATAAAAACTATGAATTGTTTTCAGTGTCGAAATTCATAAATTTCCAAGCTGCAACTGTTAGACCTTTTTTACTCACCAGAATCGTTAGAAACTCTTCTTACCTAAAAATCCACGAAAATTATAAAAATTTATATTTTTTTAAGAACCCTAAAAACTGTTGCTCGTTTTAAAAATTCATGATCGTGATGATTTCTATCATATTCACAATAATTATCAAGTTTTTGACGGCAAAAAAGGATTTTCCTGGAGAAAATATTTTTCTTGATACATGGATAATGGAATTTTTTTGATTCATAAAACTTTTTTTTTCAATGGATTGTGTTTACAAATTTTTTTTTTATTTTCATATTTTAAATTTCTCTTTTTTCATTTTTTTTGTATATTATTTTACTTCGTGTAACTTATAATTGTAGAACTCAAAATGTTGAATAAATTTTTAATAATAATTTAAATACTAGTTTGTCTTTTGCTCTCAACCGTTCAATTATGATCATAGAATTCAATTTCGCTTGTTAAATGATTAACTCATTGTTTTTTGTTCATCTATTTTTTTGTTTTTTATTTTTTTCGTTTATTATTCCAATCTGTGTGATTCATAATTACAGAATTTGAAATATTTAAAATAACTTCATAAATAAATAAATCATATAATTGTATAATAGAATTTTGTTTGTTATTTATTTTGTTCAATTTATGATCGTGTAATTCAATATGAATATTTTATTTTTATAAGTATATAATGATAATGATCGTACAATTTAACCTTTTTTTTTAAGTAATTAATTTTTTTCATGTATTTTTCTGAGTAATCTTTCTTTATCTGATAAAAAAATATTTTCATTGAAAACCCGAACCTAAAAAATGCGATTTTATTATTATATAAATCATATAATTGTGAAAATTAATTTTGTTTATTGATGATATACTTTGTTCAATTTATAATCGCGTAATTCAATAGAATTTCATAATTTTATAACTATGTATATTATGTTTATAATTGTACAATTCAGCTTTGCTAGTTTATTATTAAACTCGTTTTTTTTCATTCAATTTTTTTTGTTTTGAATTTTTTTCATTTATTATACTAATTCGTGTAATTCGTAATTGCAGTATTTGAAATGTTTGAAATAAATTAATGAGTAGGTATATAAATCATACAATTGTAAAATTTAATTTTGTTTCTTAATATTTCATTTTGTTCAATTTACGATCGTTGAATTCAATATAAGTATTATTATTTTAGAATTATACAATGAGACTTCCAATTTCGTTTGTTTATAATTTAAGTTTTTTTTCCATGTTTTTCTTGAGTACTTGTTATTTATGAGATAAAAAAGTGTTATCATTGTAAACCACCATGGAAATGCAACTGTATTATTAAATTATTATTGCAGGACACCGCAGGACAAGAAAGATATAGAACAATTACAACGGCCTATTACAGAGGTGCCATGGGCTTTATATTAATGTACGACATAACAAATGAGGAATCTTTCAAATCCGTGGAAGACTGGCTCACACAGATAAAAACGTACTCGTGGGACAACGCGCAAGTGATACTGGTCGGTAACAAGTGCGACATGGAAGACGAAAGAGTCATTAGTTACGAGAGGGGCAAGTCACTCGCGGACCAACTCAAAGTTCAGTTTTTCGAGACGTCCGCCAAAGAAAATATCAACGTAAAAGTGAGTTACATTCACTCACTCGTCCTCGTAACAATCACCTTTTTTTTTTTTTGAATTTAAATTCATCGAAGATAATTGTTTTATTATTGATTTTATTTATAATTAAAAAGCAATTAGTTTAGAAAATAAATTCATCATAATATTATCAATCATCTATTCAATTTCAAAGCTTTGTTGATTTTTGAAAATAATTTCTCAAAAATATTGACAGCTTTTACAGTTCTTCACGATTCATACAGTTTTTCAACAGTTTAAGCAGTTTTAGCAATTTATAATAATATTAATCACAATTATGAAATGATTGAAACATCCATACGGAATTTCAGGTTGTTTATTTATCTGAGGAATCAAATTTTTCATGTGAAAAATTCACAGAATTTGTTATGATTCGTTATAAAAATGATCTGACTTTCCGGGAGGTATAAAAACGTTCACTTACTATTCATAGTTTAAAAATAACGAATTTTTGTTTGCGCAGTTGTTTTTGAAGTAGGACAACATAGAAGGAAAAGATGCGAATTGCGAAAAGCAAGAATAACGTTCTGAACAAAGGCGAGACATAAATTTAACGTGTGGATTTAAAAAGTTGCATGACGACGCATTGTGTCATTTTAAATACATAAATTACAGAAGAATTTTATTGTTTTTTGAGAAATTCAAGAAATAATTAACTTGGTCATCTTTCATACATAAAACAAATTTATTTGCAAATAAAATATGAAGGGAAATGAACAATATGTAATAAATTGTTGTTATAGACATACGCAAAATTGAAGTTTTTTTGTTTGAGCTTTTTCACATGTAAATAGCATGAAATAGACAATCTCATGTAAATTTTGAATAGTTTGGAGTAATTCGTGGAACAACAATTAATTTACAGTTAAATTGAATATTGAAAAAAGTTTTCTTTTTTTGAGATAACTTGAAATGTCCTAATATTTTTCAGGTTCTCAAAAAAATTTAATGATTTTTTCTTGTTTGTAAGTTAAAATAGCTTACTATTTATTTTTCCAGTTTTCGATTCACTTGCCTAAACTAAAAAAACTACTAATTTTGAACCGATTGTTTGAAAATTTACTTACGATAATTCTTATTTAGTGTGTAATAATTATAAAATAATTTAATTTCCGACCAATTCTAATTCTGACCCCATATCAGAAGTCAGAAAAGAGAACAAGAATTTTTCTCTCCAAATATAATATATTCATCAAAGAATTTGTAAAATTTGTGAGAATACAAAAATTGAATTTCATTAAGTAGTTCGTAAATAGCAGTAATTCGTGTAAAATGCTGTCTAAATGTTTCATTGTTAATAACTTTTGCAAGAATACAGATATCAACATAAAAATTTTTGGAGTTGTTTTTGACGAAAACATCTAGCGATTGCATATGAAATCATTCATTTATGGCGACCTTTCATTTTTGGAGGTCGATTCGAGATATTCTGACTTAGTACAGATTTTTATTTGTGATTGTTCAATATCTAACATCACCAAAAATGTTATTTATTTTTATTTATGCAACTTTATTTATTTCTATTCATGCAACTGTCATTGTCTTTATTCAGATGTTCATTTATGACTTGATTCAAATTTGGAATCAAATGGCAATATTCAAAATTCGACTCTTTCAATTAAATAACTCAAACATTCTCCATTTCGTATCGATTTTCGTCATGAAATAGAATGACGCTTCAAAAATTTTTTTTGAATTGTTCTATGCATAAAATAATACATCATAAACGCCTAATTTCTTTTCTTTATTTTCTTTTTCCAACATTCAAAAATGCTTACAAAACAAAATTCATAGACAAAAGGATACAAAGTTTGATTTCTTTAAATACCATCACAATTTATTTGACTTGTTAAAAACGTACAAATGAACATAAGAACAGAGAAAGCAAAAAAGTGCATCGCTCAGAATGAGTAATTTTTTGAAACTCACTTTTTTTACTTACGGTGGCTGTAAATTAAAAGTTTTTATTCTGATCAATAAAAATTGTATATAACAAGAAAGCTAAGAAGTATACATTTTTAAGAATATATATTTCATTTGTATAAAAATGATTATTTTTGATATATCTGGCAGTAACTGAGAAAAACGAGTTTTTTGCAGATAGGTACTTCAATTACGCTTCTTTGGGAAAAAAAAAGAAGACATTGATTTTTTTGTGCTCAGTGACTCCAAATTAGACTAATAAACTTTTTTTCTCAGAAGAAGTCGCAACTGACGAAAAATTATGAGAATTATGAAATTTGAATATTTTTCATATCATTATCAAGTCTTTTGAAATTAAAAATTGATTTTCGCACAAATATATTTTATGTATAAGTGTGAAAATTCAATTAAAATTTGGAGTTTCAAAAAATTTTCACAAGTTTCGTGAATTATAAAAAATAACGATAATTTCCTAGAACTACAATTTGTAAGTTTTTTCCCTTGTTTTCATTTGTTTTACATAAATTGAAAAAATTTATTTAGTAGAGTTTTGCATTTTACATTTTTTTTCCTTGCTTAAACTATTGTAAATATGTTATCCGCAAACATGTCTCGAACATGTTGTATGTGAAAAACATATTTCTCAAAATTGATAGAATTTGGTGTTATCATATTTTTCGGGTATCAAATAATTTATCGTACATTATAACTTGGACATAATGTTTGGGACATTGCGGTACCCAATCAACAGTTTTTTACTCTCATTTTTAATTGTTTGTTGCAGGCTGTGTTCGAGCAACTGGTAGACATAATTTGCGATAAAATGAGCGAATCTCTGGACAACGACCCGACCTTAATGGCGGGCTCGCAGAACAAGGGCCAGCGCTTGACCGATCAGCCCAGTAACCCCACTGACACCAACTGCAACTGCTAAAACAGGCTGTCGAATTCGCTGGCTCCAGCTAGTCCGTTTTCTTCGTCGTTCCTTGTTTTTCCTCCATTCCTTAACAGCATCCTCATTTTTGTTTACACACTTCTAGCGTTTCGCGGTATCGAGTTTCGAAAATTGCCGGCGTTTTTCCAGCAGATTTTCAGCCCGGAAAAGTTTCCGGAGGTCGGAACACGGTTCTTTCTTTCATTTTCATGAATTGAAAATTGTCATACATACTTGAATCGTGTTGGGCCGTGCCTCCAAAAGTTAAAAAAACGTAGAAACGCGCTCGTCCCTCTCACTCGAGCGCCAATTTTCAAAATTGACCAAGTCGCCAAGCACAATATTTCCCGCGATACAATTATTGCCGACTAGGCTCCAAAACAAAATCCACTTACGTTGAAAACGATTTCCAAGTCATTCCATGTCACTTGGAATCTCGCCTCAATAAAATCGAACGACAGCATTGTTATACGTTTTATTTCGCGACGTCGAATTTGAAGTTTTGTGGAATAAGCTTGAACCACGGGCCAACTGCCTTTTGTAAATACAGAAAAATATTATTGACTCTGTAATGAAGTAATGCATGCGTTAATCATTCGTGTGAAATAATACAGAAATTATTCTCGAGGGCGAGAATGGGGAGAAGAAGCGTTGAAAAAAGACCCGTGCCATTCTTTTTTACACTCGGCATGTTTTCGAAATTATATTCAAACGAGTGAGAAAATCGTAAACTTCGGGAATGCGTTATTCATTATTATTTTCTGAATCTTGAAAAATATGGTAAAATTGCTGCACTCTTTTTTGGATCAAACGCAAAACAGAAATAGTTGTACGACATATCGCAAAATTCAGACAACTGAATGTAAAATAAATAGAAAGAGCACGATTTTCTGTAAAAAGTGGTTAAGTTTGGTATTTTTTATGAAGAAAAATGGGCGGGCACTTGTATGTATGTATTGTACCGTATGTAATTACAAAATTACGCCTAAAATCATGGAGAAAAACAATTTTCATTGGGTACACGCAAGGCATACACACATCGTTGATTGTTTGTAATAATTCTCATAAAGTAGCTAAACACGAAACGTAAGATGTTAAACAAGAGAAAAAAACAAAAAAAATTCCGGAGAGATTATGAACAAACCATGTAAAAAAATGCATAGATGTAGATGTAAGCGTGGTTTCAAAATGGAGTAAAGGTATAATTTACAAAGAGCGTGTCAAGTTATTGAAAAAGGCAGAAAATGAAAAAAATGCTGATTTGCGAAACACTAAATTCTCATTTTGCCAGAGCATAAGAGACAATAAACGCGTCAAATGTTTCTTTTCAGGGCTGACGATGGAAATATTTTTTGCTTTCTACTCGGAGACTTATTTCATTTTATTTACTCGAAAAAATTTTGAGGGTGGGTAAGAAGCAAAGGGATCCATAAAAACAAAACTATTTTGTCAATGTTTAAAAGTTGTTTGCTGTTGTAATAATAAGTGTTGAAATACTGAAATATTTGAGTGTTTTGTTAATTTTGTTATATTTTTGGTGGTGGACAGTGCTTCGCGAGTTTTTCTTGGAGCACAAAATTTATACGAGTTTCCGCCTTCAGTGTCAATCTTCGAGAAAAGTGTCACTTCAAATAAAGCACGATTATTTGGGAAATAAGGTTTTTATAAATTTTCTGTATTTTTATTATCGTATTCACGTGTTTATTCATCAGCATGAAAAAAACCAAGGAGACTGATATTTTTTACAGTAAGTACGTGATTTTGATATTGTAATAAAATCAATTACAAATTATTGAACTGTTTTTGTTATGTTATAAATGCCAGAAAATGACTTTCTTATTTTTTTTTCTCTATCGTCGTCGAATAGGATTTTTTCGCAACACAAAAAACGCATTCAAGTAAATGTCACGACTTTACTTTCCAAGATATATTCCATACAAAAAGGATTTTGCCATCAACCCTCGGATCAAGTGCTCAAAAAGCGACTTTTCGTGCAATAAAGCATCAACGTTCGTATTACACAATTTATCGGACAGGAAATCCGTTGACTTATAAACTTTATTCTCATGACGAAAATTTACTTCGGGATGAATTTCCAAACTTATCTACAAGTTTTGAAATAATTCGAATTTGGGAGAAAATGTTGGATAATATCTAATTATTGGAGAGAATTATGGAAAAATATTCTCATTTTTGACCATTAGTTTTTCTTTTTATTTTTAATTTTGAAAAAAAATTTTCTTTTGCTAATATGAAAATAATTTGGAAGAATTATCTGGTATATTTTTCTATGCAGATTTTTAGAATTATACGTTATAGGATTCAAAGTTATAGAAATTTTTGAAGACATTTTTCCATATCTTTTTAGTGTTGAAAAATTTTTAATATCATTCCAATTTTTTTGCCACTTATAATACTTTGAATGATGATTGAGTATTCTTTGGCGTTTCTAGAATTCAAATTTCAGTCGTTTTTTAGGTATTTTTATAGATTATCTAGGCACGGATTTAGAAATTTTCCGCCCATAGGCAGTTGCATGAATTATTTTACCAATTAATTGAGAAAAAAAAATTATTTAATAAAAAATTATGAATTCCAAAATATTACAAAAGAGAGAAAATGTTGAAAAATTCTCAAAATGTCAAAATTTAGAACCTTTAGAAATTCAGATGTTTTGTACAACTTCGTAATTACAAAATTGACGTTGTTTGGATCATTTTAGTGAATTTCGTTATTTTAAGGAAATTTCAATTAGTGCACTATTATTATAATTTTGAAATTTCCAACAAGACTGTCACTCTGCAAAATTCATTACATTTTGTTAAATTCAAATATTCAAGCAATTTCCAAAATTGTAAAAATGTAATTCATAGGGAAAATTCAAAAAGTTGTCAGACATTTGAAAGCTTCGGATATTGCAAGAATTTCAATATTGTAAAAAAGACTCATTTTTATGTAAATCAGTACGCTCGTGTTCGCCAAGTGGATACACCAAATTTTTTCTCGAATCATCTTTTTTCAATTTCCGCTCTTCATATTTCTAGCTTTTTGTAGAATCTAGTTTTTTTTAATAAATCACTAGGTATTCAAATTTTCCAAATTTATATTTTCTACCTTCTCCCAGCCAAAAATCTATAATGAGAATTTTGCTTGAGGATTATTGTTATTTTCGAGTTAGTGGCATTACATAAAAATATTTGTAATAATCTCTAATAGTAGTAAGGAATTTTCGATAATTTTTACTTATTTCATTATTTATTGTGAATTTCCGTGTGAATGACATACAAAATTTTTTTTCTATTTTTTCCATTATACAGGGGTCATTCCACGGGAGATTTACCACCCAAAATTTTTTTTCGCCTAAAAGATTTTTTTTTCTGTTCTTTGTTCGAAAATATTTGACACGTATTTTTTTTTGTTTTCAATATGATACTCAAAATTTCGGAGAAACAATTTTTTTTATATTAGTGGTTACAAAAAAATGGTCATTTTGGCTATTATGTAACTGAAAAAGTTTTTTGTGTAAAATTACGAAAAAATTCCCTGATGTGCTCTAGGATCTGAAGTTTCAGACAAGCTTTTCGAAAAAGTTTTCACATAAAATTTTCATAAACAAACTTGACATTCTTTTAAACAAATAGACTTTTCAAATAAAGGTGCGTTTTTTTTTTCGTTACTTCCCCACAAAGTAATCTTTATAAATATGGGAATATACTGTAAAAATTTGAGAGTGGAGACTTTAAAATTCAGTGAGTGGTGAATTTTTAAATGTAGCGCGGTTCTGCGATCCAAAAGCGCGGTCATAACGATGCGCATGATTTTCGAAGTTTCCAGAGTTTTCCTAATAAGTCTTGCATTCATATGTATTGATGAATTGAAATAAGAATAAACATAAATAAAACTGAAATCTCTTTAGTGCACCCTCTTCCATAAATTTCGTTATTGAAGCCACCTAGAGTAAGTAGAACATCGCGCATCGTTGCGCACGGGGTACATTTAAAAATTCACTACTCATTAAATTTTCAAGTCTCCGCTCCTAAATTTTTACAGTATATTCCCATATGTATAGAGGTAACTTTGTGAGATAATAACGCAAAAAAACGCACCTTTTTTTTGTTGAGTCTATTTGTTTCTAAAAATGTCAAATTTGTTTATGAAAAATTTATGTGAAAACTTTTTCGAAAAGCTTATCTGAAACTTCAGATTCTAGCGCACATCAGGGAATTTTTTAGTAATTTTACACAAAAAACTTTTACAGTTACATAATATCCGAAACGACCATTTTTTTGTAACCGCTGATTTTTAAAAAATTGTTTCTCCGATATTTTGAGTATCATATTGAAAAAAAAGTACGTGTCGAATATTTTCGAACAAAGAACAGAAAAAAAAAAATTTTAAGCGAAAAAAAATGTTGGGTGGTAAATCTCCCGTGGAATGACACACAGGTACTTTTTTCTTCATATTGATATAATACAATAATTACTCTATTCAAATTTTGGGGGCACAGTTTTTACATAGAATTTCATCACATGAGATATTTCTCCAGAGTTCGTATGATTTGTAAGATTTTCCGTTATTTTCATAAATTTTTATCTGAATTTCTGAAATTCGATACTCTATAGTTCAAACTGCTCTAAAATTTCATCCTTTTCGTAAAATCAATGTTTTTTTATCACTAACTGAATTGAAACAGTTTTCAAAATTTCAATTTCTTACCTTGTGTTACCCAAAAATCTATGATCAGAATTTCGCTAGAACAAATTTCTTCTGCAGCGACGATTATTATTTTCTAATCATTAACATCACGTAGAAGAAAAATTGCTTTTTTTATCTAGACAACAGTAAGTACATTTTTAACAATTTTCACCTATTATGATATTTTCACTTAATACAATAATCATTCCATTCAAATTTCAGGAAGAGAGGGATTAGATGTATTTCGAAAAAAGTTTGTTCGAGTTACATAATCCACATTGAAGAAACTTGGTTTCTTATAAAAGAATACGAATGTCGTAGAAAAACTTTGGCAATTAACTTTGGCAAGCTCTATACTCACGTCACGAGCAGAAACGAAATCGTAACGAGAAAAGTCAAAGGATTTCTTCGCTCGGAACAAAATATTACAACACGAAGAAACGCAATATCGATGTAAATTCTAAAAATATACATATGAAAACGTTGTTTTTCTCATGTTTGGGTAACTCGCAGTACTTAAAAAGCTTGGAACCTTCGCTTGGCATTAAGGGTATCCGAGCGCCACCGGCTTTCTCGCGAGTGCGAGAGAGATGGGTAGAATGGGAACCACGCCAGAGCGAGAGAGAAGCACGAGCCCAGCGCTCGGATCCCCTTAATAACATAGCTTTATGTAAAAGGTTTCTTTACTCAAAGAGTCATTGCATAACATGCTTAAACTTTTAAAGACACGCGCTTTTTTCATATTTTACTTCTTGTTACGTTGGGGTAGATAATAATTGGATGAACATAACTATGAGAATTTCAAGTTCAGATTTTCAGAATACAAAAAAATTCTGGGCTTGTTACTTTTGATGCATTAATGTGAAGAATTGACGATGGAAAAAAATTACGAAAAACTGGAGAAAGAGTTGCTTTAAAATATTGATAAATACAAAGTTACTTTAGGATTCATTTTCATGATTTTTTTTTATAATCATTCATATGACTTTTACAAAATTGTTTTATTAGGAGTATTTACATTATTTCTGATAAAGTTTCATAGGATTTCCGGACAATTCATGGTGGAAAAAGTTTCGAAAAACCAGAGATAAAGTTAATAAAAAATAGTATTAAATACGAAGATTCTATAGGTATCATTTTTATTATTTAGCTAAATTTGGGTTTTTTTTTTATTACTCGTATGACTTTTACGCGATTTTTTCAATATACGTATACCATTATTTTCTAGTAGGTTTCATAATATTTCTAAAAAAATTTACAATGATATAAAATTTTGAAAAAAAGTAGGTGGAGTTTATATAAAATGATAATAAATACGAAGTTTCTCTAGAAATCATTTTGTGTATTTTACTGAGTTTATAATTTCTTTTCTATTATCATTCATATAGCTTTAACGCATTTTTTCCAATATGTGTATTTTCATTATTTTTGATTATGTATTTTTTTATTAAGTTTTATAAGATTTCTAGACAATTTAGAATGGAAAAAAATTTCGAATTACTACTTCACAAATCATTATTTTTTTGAATATTTTGTTTTGAATAGATGATTTTTTCTTTATAATCATTAGTGTGATTTTGCTGCAATTTTTTTAATGTGTGTAAGTCCATTATCATTAATTTAAGAATTTTTTTCATTAAGTTTCATAAGATTTCTGCCTATAAACGAGAGCAAAAAAAAAGAACCAGCCATCACCACGTCGAAATGTTTGAGAATAGCAAAATAATCGGCTTATGGAGCTTTTTCAAGAACGGAAAAGAAAAAAAAGCAACGTTACGAGGGCGTCAACAGCAATAAAAGCTTTTACTGGGAAATGCATAAAAGGAAAGTGCGCGATACTAATCCACCATCAAAGATACTGCGTGTTTATAAAAATGTCGAGCTCGCGAGCGACTTACAATTAACCCCAGAGTTGATTTATCAGTTTTCGAGTTCATTATCTTTAAAATTTTTTAACTCCAAATGTATAAGCCATTTTAAAATGCATTTTTTGTTATTTCTTTCGGTACTTTTTCGCCCGGAAGGTTGATTCGCCGGAAAAGGATTTTATAGAGAAGACTCTTTTAGAATCGGTGCAAGGGAAATTGGTTTTTCCGGCGTGTAGTCGACCTTTCTTCTCCCGAGATTGGGGCAAGTGTTAACGTAATGCCGGAATGTGTCGGGGCTTTCTCAGGGAAAGCATTCGAGAAACAATTTGTTCAACATGCGATTCTCGCATACGTAAACTGCCCCGGCTTATGACCCGTCAAAAAGAGGTCGCTCGCAAAGGTTTTCAGACTTTGTAATCGCATTGTGGAAAGCACTTGAAATTAAGGCAAGACATTCAATTTTCTAGGGTGAAAATTGATATTTTAGTTGGGTAGAGGAGAATTTCTGGGCATATAAACTGCGTTACATGAAAAAAAAAGAAACTTTTGTTGGAAGTTGCAGTTTTCTTCTTCATTTATTTATTATAAAAATAATCGTTTTTTTATCTCAGCAAATAATAGATTTTTTGACATTTGTTTTTGTCTCTAGAAGTAATCGAAAAAGTGAACAAATATTCAAGTATGTTTACGAAACCGAATAAACTCCATCAAATCGACAAAATCAGGGATCAACATAAAAATTTCCCAACCACGACATATACCTAACTTTTTCGATTACAAACGAGATGTTTTGGGAGTCCTCGGGATTCTGTGCCCCGAATTTTCCTCAATTTTCCGCTAATTTAATATGACTCAAACAGGTTTATATAAAGTCGCCAAGTTTCACGTGGCCACAACACGCTCCCGTGCGAATGATTTGAATTTAAAATCATGCAGCCAGTGATAATCACTTTGTACGTTGATATCAAATAAGACCGTAAAGCTGAACCGCCTTTTACGTCCTGCTTTTGTTGACTTAATGATCCAGTTTTCTTTGTTCGTTATTACTCCGTGGATTTTTCGGGCATTCTATGGTTTTCGGGTGGTTTTTATGGGCTTTAGGTCAAAAATACTTGAATTTGAATAATCTTTCGTGTACACATAACTTCTTTATCCACATACTTCATATAAAGTATGATGTTTTTTTTAGTAATGTCCAAAACGTTGAATGAATTTGAACAATTCACAACAATCTGAAGAATCATTCTAATGCTTTTTCATTGTCTTTTATTTCAATAATAATAATAATCGAAAAAGTTAATTAAAATTTCTGTAACTCATACAAACTTTTCGTCATTTTTCAGTACTACCAAGTTTTTTACATTTTACCATAAAATAAAAAAAACTATACACTCTTCCAAAAAGTATGATAATGATCTCTTATACAAAATTCATATTATCTACTTATAAAATTATCGACTATTTGGAAAATTTTCAGTTTTTTATTTTTTTTTCAAATTTGGAAATTTTGAACATAATCAAAACCATTCAAAGTTTGAAGTTAGACTTAAATCATTAGAAAATTTGGACATGAAAATCTTTATTCATTACGGTCTGGAAATTGTAGTATCCTACGAACCAATGAAGAAAAACGCAGGATATTTTCCGACTCTTCATTAATTTTTTCGAGTGGCGTCCAAGGTATTGGAGCGTGCAACTAGCTCGTTCAAATTTTCATCCAACGTGAAATTACACTTTTAGCCCCGTTTAATTTTTTAGCGTTCAAGTCTTCCAAAGCGAAAGCCCGTTTTGTTGTCTTTACCACGCTGGAAACGTGCTTCAAGTTTTCTTCGCCACTTGGACGTGGTCTGCTTCACAATCGACGTCCATATGTCAACGTTGCGCTTTCGTAACAGCCCGCAAAACTGGATTTACTGCGGTACAATTAAGGATGTGACAAAAAATTATGGGCGACGCCCTTGATATAAAGCTTGTGCGTGTGTCAGTATTTATACATTTCGAGTTTGGGGAGTAATACGGGAAAAAGGCAAGAAAAATATTCGGGAGGGGTTTTTTAACAGAAGTTTATAAAAATATCGAAAATTTGAATTTTGAAAATGACTATATAAATAATGATAAGTTTATAAATTTTTAAAATCATCACAAAAATCGAGTTCCATTATATTACATACGTTTATGACAAATTTTAGACTCAAGACTCCAAAATGTATTTAACTTTGAAACTCCGGAATTCGTGAAACTCAAAAATTTTATTTCTGAAATAAGATAACGTCAAGGATTGTAAATTAAAATCGAAAATGAATTAATTTTTCAAATATTTCATGAATTTCTAGAATTTCTGTATTTTATGTTATTCATACGATTTTGTGGTATTTTTATAGATTTATTGTATTATTATATTAAATATGTATCTGTATTATTTCGAATTTTTTTCACTATAGTAAACATAAAAAAATCTTGTTATTTTCCCGTACATTTAAATAAAATATTTTATTCAGCGCCGTGAAGTAATGGCTCGTTTCTCCCACGCTTGTAACTTGTAAACTCGCATTTCTTCACGTTGTTGAATAAAATATGGTCCTTGACTAGTGTAGAAAAGTTTTTTTAACTCATCTGGTTACAACGCTCGCCTACGGCTCGCCTTGCAACCTTCAGACTCGTTAAAAAAACTTTCCCACACTAGTTAAGGAATATACTATATAAATAATTATTATCATCATCGTTGAAGAAATTGATAATTATTTAAATATACTACTAGAAACCAATCAATCAATGTCTGAACAAATCTAAGTTTATTCCACTCAAAATCAAACCTATGAAAATACACATGACACATTTATACTACTTGAGACTATAATAACAGTATAAATTGAATTAAACATTTTTTTAATTGAATAACGGAAAGAATAATTCACAAAATTAGAATGATTTTTTTATTTCGGAGTTAAAATATAACCGGTCTCAGTAAAAAATCGATGGTTTATCGTAAATGAAAATCTAATTTTCATGCGATTCCTCGTATCTGAATGTTTGACGTTGGCGAAATATTCTGAGCGTCTCAATATCGCGCGGGAACACACACGCAACCCACTCATGCTGTGCATACATTAGCGATTTATCTCAGCAGTTTTCGTTTGCGCCAACTTGTGCTTCCACAGAAATCCGGGGTTGGGGTTTATTTTCTCGGGGGAAGTATGAGCCAGAGATGTTTTTCCGTCAAGCATGGGAGCAAGCTTTTCAGAGATAAGGTGAATGTCCCTAGTTGGGCTATTTTGGATTTTACGTGTTAACAAAGGGCATTTTCGGGAAATTATTCAATTTCAACAATGTGAATTTTGTTGATCATGAATGCATGCCACAGAAATCTGTAAAATTGTATTTAAATTATATTTTTGCGTAGTTTATTTTTATACGTCTCAATATTGTTTTCTTAAAAATTCAGGAAAATACTGAAAAATATGCCAAGTTGGAATAACATATTACAAAAATGTAAATAACAATATAAAATAACTGTAATGAGTGAAATAATAATGAACGACAATAAAATTATGAGCATGATGAAAGATGCAATGAAGAGTAATTTATTACAATAATATGTTATGTAAAATAAAGATGAATACTATGAAATTAAATTAAAAAATGCAATGAATTGAAGATGCAGTTTCATGTTCGAAAAACGTGTCTCTCACTTTTGATGGGAAATCAAATGGGTATTTTGAATTTTTAAATGAACGCGAAAAAATTCGGCCCCGGGGAAATTTCTGGCTGAATCTGTGTTCCGCCGGCAGTGGAAACGCCGGGAAAGAGTCAGTGCTGCGCGGAACCTCGCGACGCGTGGACGTTCCGACTTCTCTCCCGATTTCATCCCCTTTCGTTCCGTCCTTCGTGCCGATGCGTTTTTCCCGAGTTTCAAACAATTCTAAACAAAATAACCAACACGTTTTGACAGTCGAAAATTTGCTCAAGACAGGAAATGAGGTCAGAAACTTCATATTTCTATTTAATCCAAAAAAATTTTATACTTGTTACATGAACAACGAATGTTTGTTTGTTGTATGAAATTTTAACCACGTATGAATGAAATGTTTGAATTTTGGATTCTTGAACATTGTTAATTTATGGGACAGTCTTAACAAGAAAATTTTTTTAAATCTCTGTTAGAGATACTTTTTTCATGTGAACTTACCTTGAAAAACTATTTTTTGTGACTTTTTATAAACTTTTGTTTTAATTTGAAAAAATTTTCATGTTGAAAAATTGGTACAAAATTAGGCAGTTTTTGAGTTGTTGATTTTCAAAGTGGAATGGAAATTTATATAATTCGATGTATCAAAAATACAGTTACAATATTTGAACTGCGATATAAATTCCTTTCATTGAAGAATATGATATTTTTGGGAAAATTGGGTATTAGAAAATTCTGATTTTTAATGGAAAATATGGCCCTTGAATTTATAATCGTGAGATGGTTTCTTACAAATGAAATATGATTAAATTTTTCATTTAAGGCAAAATTTCATTTTTATTTGAAAAATACTTCAACTCCAACTTCTTTTATAAGTTGAAAAATTTTTTTGAAATTGATCAAATATGAAGAAAAAGAACTTTCGATATAATTCAAATTTGAAAAATGATATTTTTCAGTAATTTGTTTTATTTATAATGGTAAGATTTAGACTTTTGAAAAAGCATCAAGTATTTATTTCTCCTCTTTTTGTGCACTTAAAGTTAAAATTGCAAATTCTGAATAATTGTAATTTTGAATAAACAATTTTAATCAAATCCTTGAATCTGATAATTTTAAAAATTTTGAAAAAAACGATACTGTAGAAAAACACTTCACAACTGAAATATGCATTATTCGTTTATTTTACAATGTTTTCGAAACTTCTCGAATAAATTTCAACATTTATTCAAAATCTTCAAATTCCAAGTTTCTATTTTTGCAAGTTCAGTTCTTGAAAAAAAGAAATGTTAAGCAAACAAGAAAAATAAGTTTAGAAATTGTGCTATCAAATTTTCGAGTTTGAATTCATATATTTCAATTTTGAGATCGAAACGTCGTTGTCTTACAAATAAAAATAAATTGACAATTTAGCTAACATTGTTTCTGTTTATTTATGAAAATAGCCCTCTTAAATAAAATTCGCACAAATGCAAATCTTCCGTCATACAAACAAATTTGATTTAAATTCCAAATAATCGTATCAATGATTCGAACCCGAATTCCACTTATTTTTCGCAACTGTAATTCACGGTTGCTCAAACATCAAGGAAACACGCCACAAAATCAGCTTATTGAAATTGCAATAAATTATTCCGTTCGGCTACGCGCGTATGATTTTAATAGCGCTCTCGTAAAGTTCCATTCAAACTCACAGTCGAAGACTTGGCAATAAACTACGGCTATATCCTACTTAAAAAACATTGTCGCTGGAAAAAGTGGGGTAAAACAATTTTCCGTGGACTAAAAAGACCGTTCGCTTCATTGAATTCATGACCCGAAAATTCGCGTTTGCAGTTCCTCGTGAAAAATCTTATAAAATACTTAAAGTCTACCTAATTTTTATTCTTAGAGTATCAAACTCTAAAAATATATAAAAATGCACGAAATTCTGTCAACGATTTATGTCTCAAAAAATTCAAGTTGAGCGTAATTTTTTACATCTTATGAAAATAAATGAAATATTTTTTAATGTAAATTAGATTTTATGTATAGTAAATTGACTTTTTTGGCATTCGAGTTTTTTTCCCTAATAAAAATTTCGTCGACCGACCTGCGATGACTGAATAAAAAGTTGCCTTTTAAAACTCTTCGCAAGTTCAAAACACCATCGCATCCATTTAACTCCGCTCGAATTGAAGTTTCTTTTATCTTGTTCAAGACAAGGAAGAAATTTCCAACTTTAAGTCGACCAAGTCACGCAAGATCGAAAATTAAAAACATCGTCGTCGAAATAATTCAATCGAGTTTGAAACTCGCAACTGTGAATCGATTAGGTTTACTTCTTGCATCAAAAATCCAGAGTAATGGAAATAGAAATAATATGGTAGAATTAATGAATGTTAAAGAAAATCAATCAAAATAATGTAGAATTTTTACCTTGAAATCTCGAGGGATTGTTATTTTATACTTGAGAATTTAATGTATTTTTGGAAATAAGCAACTTTAGAATAGCAATTTTCAACAAAGAAGAATTTTTTTCGATAGGTAAAAATTTGATATCAGGGCTAATAATTTCAAAAATTTTTTATTTAACATTGACTTTGATAACTTGAAAATGCAGAGTTGCTGGAAAATTGTGTTTTCGAAACAAATCTATAGAAGATTTTTGAAAATTTTCCGTTTTGTTTTTAATAACACTTATTCTAGAAATTTTGAATATCTATTTATCAAGAAAAATTTTAAAAAATATTTGAAGTCTATCCAACTTTCATTTCACGAGCATCGAATTCTAAAAACTAAATTAAAAAAAAAATACGAAAAATTTTTGTCGTTCTTAAATTAGCAAAATTCAATGTTATCATTTTATCAAAAATAGATTGATATATTATAACTGAAATTTCATACTACGATTTTTCCGCATTATGAAAAGACGTTTGTGAAAAGAAAAAAAATTCAAATAATCTAAGATTTTCGCATGAAAATCTCAAGAAATGGTTATTTTATGTATACTCGAAATTTCTCCGTAGTTTTTTAAAATAGGCAACTTTGGAAAAGCGATTTTCAACAAATGAAGATTTTTTGTCGTGGTTAAAAAGTTGAGATCCATGTTCACAACTTAAAAAAATTGTTCTATTTCATATTGACCACAATAGCTTGAAAATCCAAAGTCGCTGAAAGATTGAAAAAACAAGATTGAAAATCAAAATAATCAAGAAAATTTACACGAAAATCACAAGAAATGGTCATTTTCTACTTGAGAACTTGATGTAATTTCAAAATAAGCATATTCGAAATACCAATTCTAAGAAATGAAGATTTATAGTTGTAGATTAAAATTTGATATCAATTTTCACAATTTCAAAAGTTTTTTTATTTCATACCGACTATGATAACCCTAAAATCCCAAGTTCGGGCTTTTGAAATTAAACCTTCCATGCTCCAAAATTCCAAAATCCTGAATAATTTTCTACAGACGCTCTCAAAAGACGAAAAAAATTCCGTTGATCTGCATATTTCAAGGAAAAATTTACTTGAAACTGGTAAAAAATCTGCAACACGCGTATAAAGTTGCGAAACATTTTTCCCGGGGATCCGTTATGCACACGGCGTAAACTTTTGTTTCGCGATAATCGTCCATTCCCTCGTTCGTTTTACGTGCAGCGGCGTTGTATCCCTTACATGCAATAGAGACGCACGCTATATATAGTCGAGCTTATAAATAAATCCTCGTATATTTAATGTTGCCAACTGCAGTTGAGCTCCTGTCCTCTTCTAACGAAAAACTTGCGGGGTATTTTCGTTTACGCTGCCTCGAAAACGAGGAATTTGTCGCTGATTGCCGTTACATTTACCTGCATACTTTACGAATCGTTGGGATCAAGTTCATTTCCTTGGATAACTTACAGAATGTGCAACAACAACTGGAATTCACAAGTTTAACGACCAAGTTTTCGAGAGGAAATTTCGAGAAAATTCGTGGGGAGAAATTTCAGGTTTATCAATTAAAATTATGCGAATAGAGGATTTTCGTACTTTTTGAGATTTGAATTTTTGAAATCTTAAAATCAGAAAACTGATTATTTATATAAAAAAAAAAAAAAAACAAGGGAATTATAAACAATCATTAAGAATGCTTTCCGAAAATTCATCAGGGATTTTTATTTACAAACTGAAGTATTTGCATAGTTGTTGATAGTAATTGCATTTATATTGATTTGTTAAATAAAAAAATTTTGAAAAAATGTTCTCAAGTAATCTCAGAATCATATGATTACAAAATCCAGCTGGATTTGGTCCGTCGCTAAAACGTGAAATTGAGTTTTAACAATTCAAGAACTCTATTTAATCCACGAAAATCAAATTTTTTCTCTCACAATAATTACAGAAGCGTGAAATATTTATCTCAATATTTCAATGATTCAAAAAAATTTTTTTGCTTGTCACTTTTTTCATGACGAAAAATTGATACGAAATTGGACAATATTTTAGTTGTTTTTTCATTTAAAGTGTCAAACTTTGAAGTATGTTTTTTTATTTTCAAGTTTAAAACGAAATCGATGTGATTAAGTATTAGAAAAAAAATCATTCTAACTTTTTCATTATTTAACTTCAACCGATGAGTGAGAGTTTATTTGTAAAATTTATTAAATTGACGAATGAATTATGAAGCTATCGAATAATTAAATCATTGACAAATTGAATAGTGAAAAAAAAAATTAAAAGAATCATTAAAAACAAGACATCAATATATAAAGAAATTGAATTTTATTTTCATAAATTCGTTATCAATCGTCTAATGATTCGTTATTCCATTACATTAAATTTTGATTTGTTATTAAATTCATTAACCCATTTTTTTCGTTCCATTTATTATACAATTAGTGAACAAATATTGTTAATTTTATATATTCAATAATTGTAATTACACTGTGCAACACAAAATTTGAGCTGGGAAAACGATAGCAAAAATGAAATCTAGACCACATTTTAAGATATACGTGTCTTGGGTTTTTTTTGGATTAGCTCTCATAAACGAGTTAATCAACGAATATTTCTATTTTTTTTTCTCTTTTCAGCACATTGCACGAGTTGGGCTGTCTCTCTCACACCTTAAATGTTAAATGAACAACTTTATTGAGCTAATCTAGCGAAACCCTGAGACACGTGTGTCGTCAAATGTAGTTTTGATTCTTTTTTTGCTAATTTCATGCCAGCTCATTTTAGTGACTTGAATTTTGTTGCACAGCGTAATTTAACCTGTAACTAACATAGAAATAACAAATCACTCAGTCGACTTATTTGCAACAGATTCAATCAGTGACTTTTTCACTGACAACAGATCTTTCAGTCAAATGATCACTGACAGAATCAATCAGTTAAAATTCGACTGATTCAGATTTATAGACTGCAATATAAAAATTTAAATAAACACACTAAAAGCCATTTGAATAAATAAAACTAATATCAATATTGTCTTTTTTTGGATAATTTCAGACTCGATAAAATCTGTACTCTTATCGTAAACTCAATAAAACCATAAATTTCTTTATCCCCGAAATTCCCCGAAATCTCCGCTTTAAAAAACCATATTCCCTGAGCATCCAAGTACCCAAAACATTATCTCGTAAAACGCATTTCACAGAACACGAACGACTTTTTTACTGCCCGCTTTTGTTGCACTTTCGAGAAATTGAGAGCCAACGATGAATACAAAATTTAAAAAAAAAGCTCATAAATTTTCGTGGCCGAATTGAGGTGCATCATTTTTCTCGGGGAATTTGGGAAAAACGTCGCAGACACGACGGAGCCATCGCTGGCTCCAGAAATCACGTTTTCGATGCCAAAACGACATCGCAGATTTTGGCAAAGTCGAGGAAAGTCGCGAAAATTTCGGGAAACAACTTGCCTTAAATGTCAAATCGATGGAGGAAAAAGAATGAGAAGGAAATGAAAAATAATAAATGTTTCCTACATATTAAATGGTAAAAAGTTAATTCTATTAAAGTAAATTAATCGAATTAATACAATTTAAAATAAATACATCAATTTATTTAAAAATTTTGAATAGTTTACAGTTAAATATGTGCATGCAATTCCAGTTACAATTATTATTCAAATTGATAATTTTATTGTACAATTAACAGAAAATCAAATATCATGTTGGAAAATTTGAAATTTATCGCAGTTCAGTGAATTGGAAAACTTTTTCATGTCCGATCTTTCCGGTAAACTTTTCTAATACACTTTCTACAAGCTGGAAAATTGCGATCACTTTTTTCGGAGCGATCGAAATACGTATTGGAATCGTGAGTTTCCCGATGTGAGATATTTGTCAGATTTGTCAGAAAACTATCCAAGTTTGGGACGCTCACACGCTTTGACGTTTATCTCGAAAGAGAAAAGTGACGAATGTTTCTAGGGATTTTTTCCCCCAGAGAAAATTGAAACTGGTTTTTTCATTTTCAAGGGCGTCATTTGAACGATGCGTTCGATAATAATTGAAATTCATTTTAAGTTGGTGTAATTTTCAGAGTTTTTGCAGACGACATAAAAGAAAAGAAATTTTCAACAGAGTATTTTTATTTTGGAATTGAATTTTTGAAATGGGAACTTGAAAATTCCTGTAATTTTGAAAAACAGAAAAATTGCACTTTTGAAATCAACTCCTCAAAGATGAAAAATTGTGAAAATTTTTTCTGCCTAGCAAGAATGAACTCTTTTATGAAATTTACATAAGAATCCTATGTTTTCTGAGTTCTGAGAACCATGCATGAGAGATTCCTACAAACTGAAGCTTTGTGTTCATAATTGAGCGCACAAATACGAGAAAATACAAACGTGTTTACCCACATGGAACGCGATCCATGACTGCAAATAACAACGAGTTCAAAGCATACATTTTGCTAAAACTGCATTAAAATATTTTATCGTCCGAGTGTACAATGAACAAACACAATGATGTAAATTTTCATGCAATCAAAAATTTACTGAAAAAAGTTTCTTTTAAATGAATTTTCTGTCACAGAATCTGAAAAGTACGAATAAGCTTTAAATATCGTACTCTTGGTAGTGAAATTTGTGAATTTTTGAAAAACTAAACCGTATCGTATTTTCCCATTGATGTCTTTTTTTTTCAAAAAATCATAAAAATGGAAAAAACAATTACCAAAAATGTTTTTATATACATCGCACTCCAGGTACATAAATCTTATTTCATGACACTATCGAATCAGTTTTACTTTTTCAGTGCTGGTCAGATAAAACCGCGATAATGTCGTTCGCCGCAGGAACAAACGGTGAAAATTAGGGAAATTGTCGGGGGAAATTACGGTAGTGGAAGGTTAGTTCCCAATCGGTAATAATTACAGCTATTGGCTGGATAAGCTTAAAAAGTGACCGCAAATACGAACCTTTAAATTTTTTACACAAAAGAACCAACAATTTTTCATACATTTTTTCAATTCTCTACAATTAAATTGATGATAATAAAAATTGTCGTACTACTATGGAAATGAGGCGTGTTTTTTTCTTGCTGTCAGATTTACAAATTAGTATTCAGCAATGCGAAGAAAACTCGATATTCAAAAAAAGCGAGAGAAATCCTGCATAAGAATGAAGGTGACGTTGATGGATTTACGAAACGCGAGAAATTGTCTCGGAACGATGACGCAGCTGATCAATTAATTATGCGCTATCGTAAAACAACTTAGAGATTCGGTGATTGGAGAGCCAAGTCGGTGAATCGTTGAAATTCAACACCAAGTCATTTTGCATCTCCAACTGTTTGGCCTTGGATTTGCATAAATGTTTAGGATCGATGTTTTAACGTGGATTGCAACACCTTTAGTAAATTTTACTTGTTATTCAAGGATAAACAAAATTAATTATTTTTTTTTTGTAAAAATAAAGCAGAATTATTATTATGAATAATACAAATACGAGTTCTAAAAAATAGTGCAATAAAAATGATAGTAATGAACAGGGCAGAAAAAAATATTTATTTGAATAATTTTCTTTTTTTTTTGCGAATAATTCCTTTAATTTGTTAATGAAATAATTTTTCTTAACTACTTTTGTTTAAAATCTTTTTTCCAAGTCGATAAACTCGAATTACTTCAATTTTGAGTCGAATGAAATAAAATTATGAAATAGTATTATGAGTAGTTATACTAGTTATGAACTGTAGCCAAGCTTTTATTTTTGTTTGAATAATAAATTCAACAATTTTACTACAATTTCACGATTTTCATTAAAAAATTCGTGACCTTCGGACTTGATTTCATTGTACCAAGTGCAATGTTTTACGATAATTTCATTTGTATCGAAATTTTCTCCCATTTCATTTCATGATTTTTTCTTCAATGATTTGACGATTTATTAATTTACTTTTCATAATCTTGGGATCTTCCGTCTATGAATAAATAAATAATTTAGTAGTTTTTTGAATATAATTTTCCCTGCCCGAGTAATAAATACTAAAAAAAAAATTTTTAATAAATGATACAGATATTGAAAACCAGAGGATATAAAAATTAAATTTTTCAGAATGAAACGATATTTAGAATTTTTAATTTTTTAATGTAAAGTATCGATGATTCTGGTTTCAGAATTTATTATAATTTTTTTTTTTTAAGAAAAACTTTGATTCTAAATTTTTGGCAAGGATAGTGTAGAAAAAAAATTTTTTTTTAATTGATACAAAAATATAAGCTGTAAAGAAAAACTAGAATTTACAAAATCACTAAGCATCTTAAAAAATATTCTAATAAAAAATTTATTTCTCAAAGTCAAACAATATTCAGGATTTTTAATTTTTTTAATTGAAAACAGCAATAATTCTGGTTTTAGAATAATATTTTTGCAATAAAAATATTCGATTATAAATTTTTGACTAGGATAGTGTAGAAAAAAATTTTTATATTGATACAAAAAGGTGAATTGCAACGATATTTTTCTACACAGTGTAGAAAAATTAAAATCTACGAAAATACTAAAAATCTCAAAAATATGACAACCAAAGTGTCATTTCTCAAAACCAAACCATATTCAGAATTCTTTATTTTATTGATTAAAAATAGCAATAACTCTGGCTTTAAAATAATTTTTTTTCAAACGAAATTTTGATCATAAATTTTTGGCTAGGATAATGTAGAAAAAAAATTTTTTATTTATACAAAAAGGTAAATTGTGAAAAAAAATTAGAATCTACGAAACTACAAAAAATTTAAAAAATATAACAATAAAAATTCAATTTTAAAAATCCAAAACGCTCCAATTTCATATTTATGTCAGTCAAAGAATCGATCCAAAACTAGCCAACATCTTTTTAACGAATTTTTAATTCATTTTTAATTAATTTTTAATTTTAACGAATTTAAATTCGTTAAAAAGACGTTGGCCCCTTTTGGATCGATTCCTGGACTGACGAAAATTCAATTTCTCAAAGTCAAACAATATCCAGTATTCTTTATTTTTTAAATTTCAAAATAGCAATAATCCTAGATTCAAAACAAATTTTTTTCAAACCTAGATTTCACTATTAATTTTTGGCTATGATGGTGCAGAAATACTTTTTTTTAATTTAAACAAAGTGGTAAGTTATGGACAAAAATTGAAATTTACGATAATACTGAAAATCTGTAAAATAAGCAAACACTGAAAGTAGTTGAAATCTATGCGATTATCGTTCTTCGCAAAATGAAAACAAATATTTAACATCAATTAATTTAGAATTCTAGAAGTTTATAAGACGTGGTTCCCTCAAACACCTAAAAAAATATTAAAAAATTTTATACCATACCATGTAGTCCTCCAAAATGTAATAATAAATAATCAACAATCATGAAAAATACCAAAAATATTAGAAAAAAAATTACTGGAATTTATTAACTTGCATAAAAATCACGAACATCTAACTCCATTATATTAAATACAAACCTCAAAAAAATCGTGTTTTTCCTAAAAACGGAAAATTTTTTTTCCTCACGTAATGATCGACTAAAAGTCTGTTATTTCATTCATTTCATATTTACCAACTCTTATACCACTCGAAACGACGGTTTAAAAATTATAACTTGACGATGAGATGGATCGAAAAAATTGAATCCAACTTGCGTTCTCGTGAAACTCTCGTTACTGCTCCACGTCTATTTCCTCGTCATTCCAGCACTTGGCACGAGAAGCTACAGAGTAACGCTTTTAATAAGTTGACTTAATAAGAGCCCACGGCGCTATTTACTGAGATGATTCTTGAAAACTGGAAAAAACACCATCTCTATTTTTATCACATTCCGCAATTGAATCAGTTCCGAATCAGCTTTCGATGAAAAAAATCGCACGTTTCTAAGTGCTTCTAATTATAAAACCGCAAGAAATATATGAGAGTTCGAATTTTTGTACATTTACAGAAACAGAAAAATTAAGAAAATTATCATCACCAATTAACAATCCTTTATCAATTTTTTATGTTGAAAATTTTCTCGATGATATTTGGGTATTCTCAAAAAATCAACCAAATTTATAATTGATATACAATATGGAAAGTTTATTTAATATTGAATATAGTAATTTTCCCATTATTTATAGTAAAAAATACTAATTTCTCTTTCAGTGCAATTCGAAGTTTAAAAATGTGCATGCACTTTAAAAAAAAATTAGAAACATGCATTATCAGCAAAATTATCAAATCTAGTAACGATTATTCCAATTTCTAATTCAAAGCACATTTGCACGTAACCCGGAAAATGTTTTGAAAAATCGGGAAAAGGCACGAGCCGGACGTAATTAACGCGGATAAAATGTCGCGCGCGTTGGGTGATGGCACGCGTGCTTGATTTTCGTGCGCGACAGCAAAATTGGAAAAGCGCCAATGATAATGTTAATGCGGGGAGTTAAACGGGCACACGCGCGTCGAGTTTATATATGTAGATTTATGGGTCAACGGCGTTCTTGTTTCTCGACCGTAATCAATCTCGATTTTTCGGAAGGTAAAAGTTGATTAAGGGAATTTATTTTCGCCCCTTTTTACACGGCTCCGGCGTCATTACTCTTGCCTTCAGAGCGACCTTATCAATTCATTTGGATAACGAGCGGTCTCGTTTGGGAACAACCAAGGGCAATATTCGGGTCTATGACTTGTTTGCTTTTCACCTTTTTTTTCTTTTTCGCCTCGTCAGAATCAAATTATTCAAGCAGGTAGAGTTGTTTTAAATTGCACCTTCACAATGAGAGAAAAAATTAATAAATTTTACTATAATTATGCTGTACAGTATAAATTCGAAAAATTCTACAAATTTGTAGAAATTAGGAAAATGTACACATAGAGAGAGATTTTTTGTAACATGAACCAATCATTTGATAAAATATGGACCCACCAAAGTTTTGGGTAGTACAACCAAAACTAAAGGTATGATATCCAAATAATTGGTTACTGCAACCAAAGTATCGTTCATAAAAAATAAGCATTAGTTGTTATAACAGGAACTTTAGTTGTCATAACCAGAGTTTAGGTTGTAGTACCCAAGACTTTGGTGGGTCCATATTTTACTTAATCAATGGTTGCTGTAACCAAACCATTTTTCTACGTGCATAAATTATATCGATTGTATGACGTTCTTTCTAAATATAGAGGATAATGTTTTCTTTGTTTTTTAATACAATTCTCAACAACCCGAGAAGCATGAAAAAATTTCAAAATTTTTTTGAATCATACAAATTTTTATCAAATTTGGAAAGCTTTGATTACATTGTATTATTGTTGAAATTTCGAAAAATTAAAAACCATTGAAAATTTTGGAGATTGTTGATAATTCTATCAAATTAAAAAATTTTGAAATAGTTAGTTTGACGAATTGTTATAAAATTTGGAAAATGAAAAGTAACAAGTAGATTATAAAAATTGACACAAATATTGTGAAATTCGACAATTTTGTAGAATTTCAGAGTTTTTCAAAAATTTTATAGATCATGTTCAAAAAATATTATATTACTTCGACAGATTCATGTACTTTTATTTTTTGATAGATATTGAAAAAATCCAGAACGATCAAAAAACTGAAAACAATAATGATGAGTTAGACAGATTTTTACAAAATTAGGAAAGTTTTATTCGTTTTAATTGTGTTGGAAATTTCAAAAATTTCGGGAAACAAAAAAACTTGTATAATTTATAGAATGTCGAATACGAGGTTTGTTCAAAAAGTATCGCGAATTTCATGTTTTTTCAAGAATTATTTATTTATTCATGAATATCTTTTTTGTCCCCTTCAAAGTAATC
>JAPYZL010046090.1:0-10129 GCA_030522825.1 Platygaster orseoliae
ATATACAAACTATAGCTGAGATACAGATGAGCTATAGGTTGGCTATAGAATCTATAGGCAATCTGTAGACAAACTATAGAAATTATTTTTACAAGGGTTTTATTTTCTCAATTCGTGTTTTTCAATATATTAAATGTATGATAATTCTCAAATTTCACATTTTCTTTTCGAACAATCAAATTTTGAAATATTCCTCTCACAAACCTTTATGGGGACATTTGACCACTCAGAATTTTGGAAGTGAAAATTTAATGATTCTTTAACTCTTATTTATAGTTTAATTTTGAAATATATTATTTTATTATAAATAAATATATAATAAAATTGAAGATATCTTAATTTGTAGTTGATTTTTAATATATGTTAGAATTATTTAAAAATAATTTTTTAAATGGAACCTAACTCGAAACGTTCTTAATCCTAACTTATAAATTCTGTATTAATTATCTTAATAATAATATTAAACTTAATAATTTATTAGATATAAGTGATAACTTATCTTATTATTTAGTTGATTATTATTTTATTATGTAATTATAACTTCAATTATAAACTCAAGGAAATTGAATTACAATAAATTGAAGTGAATCAAAAAATTGGAATAATTTATATAATAATTAATAAGAATTATTAAATTAACTTGAATTGATACTGAAAAAATTTAAGTTAGTTTAGATGATAATTTTTATTCATTATTTAAATTAAGTTTAATTCAAATAAAATTCAATGATAAACTATTTGTTCATATTTTATTATTTAATTATAACTTATTAATGAGAAACTTATTAAACCGAAATTCTAAATTTTTATACTCATTTTTTCTTTGAAAATTTTGATAAAATTCAAAGTTATTAGACATTTGAAAAACTTATACTTCCAAGTTTGAAAAACAAAAATTTAGCTTTTGGAGCAATTCAATTGGAATATTGAAATCGAAAAACACCAAGTAACAAATTTTTAAAGGTTAAATGAGAAATTTTCATTGTTTAATTGAACATTTTCTCGTGTTTGAGACTACCAGATTTTAACTATAAAATTTTATGAATTTAAGTTGATAAGATTTTGAATTCTGAATTCAAACTACTCGATTTCAGTAAATTTTAAAGAAAAATTCTCAAAATCCAGATAATAGATTCCTAGTACTTCAAGTGAACAAATTTATTATGGGTTTAAATTTCTCTATATAATTTTCTTTATCGAACTTTTGCTTAATCATATAAAAAATTATTTTTCTAGTCAGACATCACAAACTTCCTCATTTACGAACTCGAGTTTCAGTGTATTGGATATTTTTATATATTATATATATTATATTATAACTTTTCGTACTTCAAAATTCTAAAAAATTTTACCTGAAGTTTTTATGCTGTAATTTCGATATTTTTTTCATGACGATTTACATTTGTGAAATCGTCAATTTCATTACTTTTTCATGAATTCGAAGGTTGAGATAAAACACGTTTACTTGTTTTTATTTTTTTTTATTTTGATATTCGAAAATAAAAATTCCCAAAATTCACGTTTTTTCCCCTTTTTTTTAATCTAAAATCACACATTTTTTGCTTATAATTTTTTTTCTACAATTTCCCTACTTTTTCAATCTTAATTCAGTCATAATTAATAAATAATTGTTTTACAATTCCTGTATCTTGCAGTTCCACAACAAAATCGTTAAAAGTTAAATATATGTAAGTACTGAAAATCTCAGTAACTAAAATTCAACTCACTGCATTTTTAAAGAAAATTTATAATTAAAGAAATTCCTACTTCTCATATCTCAAAGTCTTTGGATTCGCAATGAAAAAAAATTCTATACATTTATTTCGTATTCCATTATTTTATTACTTAAATACATCCAAAATTCAGCGTTCTTTATGTTATTCATATATTTATTTCACATTTTTTCAATAACACAACTTGTCATGATTTCAGTTCTTCTACAAAACCTTCAAGTGTAAAATTTCTGTATCGAAACGAGATTCAAGTTTTTTCCATTCTTCATTCTTTTTCATTCATTTATTCATTTTTTCAATGTAATAAAATTATTATAAAAAAAGAATAATAATAATAAGTATATATATATATATATAAATATATATTACATAAATAATGATTGATATTATAATAAAATATTCTTACAATCCAACTCATTTTTGCAAATAATTTTTTCATTCATTATTCATTCATTTTTGCAATTTATTTTTACAATTCAATACATTTATCATAAAATATTTTTACAGTTCAATTCAATTAATTTTTTCATTATTCTTCTTCATTTTTTCTTCTCATTCATGATTCAGTTTTGCTTTCACACAGTTACGTAAAAAAAAGTGATTGAAAATCACCGAATCAAATCATCAATGAATTTCCGAAATCCTTAAAATCAGGAGAAGTTAATTTGCCGAGAAAAAGTGCCGTGTTCTTGATCTTGAAAACGCCAAACGGCCCGAGGACAAAAACGCGGAAACGGTATTTGGACGTCTTGGATGTGGTAATACTTTCGTAATGGGACTTTCAAAACTCGTGGATCGAGAATATCCACCTGAGAACGGCGCGCGTAGAATATTGATGAGATACCTCCAGGGAGAATCGTTATTTGTGGATTAGCGACGTAAGCTTCGTATGAATTTCGGGGACCGGTCAATTAGCGACCACCTTTCAAATTCCAATAATGCACATCTTTTCACGACTCATAATTTCGCGTCTACCAAAATTCTACACTTGGAAAATGCACGACTTTTCGTAACTATTTTTCAGTTACTTGCACACCATTTTCTTGAATTTTCACAAATAAGTTTTTCAGTTAAATATTTCCTTGCTAAATGTATTGAAATTTACCGAAAATTGAATGAAATTTCACGTTAGACGAATCCTCAAAAATCCTAGAAAATAAAGAGATTGAAAAAAGTTTGGGGGTTTCGTTGCGCAAGATTTAAATCGACGTTGACGCACGAAAAGAAGTTTTAGATGCGAGATAGTATTAGAAAAAAAATGGTTTCCAGCAATTACGCATCCTCAATATTGGAATTTGGAAAGCTATTTCGCAGAAGTATACTTCAAGGTACTTTCACTGTTTGTGAGTTACCATAATTTCTAGATTTTTGGTACAGAAATCTTTGCATCGATGAAAATTGATGAAAAAAGTGAATTCCTTGATTGTAATTATACGGATGTGATGAAATTAACGACGTGAATAACAGCACAATGGACGTTTTATGCAACCAAAATTTATAGGTGCCGAAAAGCATTCTTTCATAGTCAGACGTGTGAAAAGAAATGGAAAGATACGTTTCGGAACAGAAATTTTACACTTGAAGCTTTTGTAAAAGAATTGAAATTCTGAGAAATTGTGTAATTGAAAAACTGTGAAATAAATATATGAATGAAATAAAAAACGCTGAATTTTGGATGTATTTAAGTAATAAAATAATGGAATATAAAATAAATGTACACAATTTTTTTTATTGCGAATTTAAAGACTTTAAAATATGAGAAGTAGGATTCCTTTAATTTATTTTCTTTAAAAATGCAGTGAGTTGAATTTTAGTTACTGAGATTTTCAGCACTTACATATATTTAATTTTTAACGTTTTTATTGTGGAATTGCAAGATGCAGGAATTGTAAAACAATTATTTGTTAACTATGACTGAATTAAGATTGAAAAAGTAGGAAAATTGAAGAAAAAAATTACAAGTGTGATTCTAGATTTTTAAAAAAAGGGAAAAAACGTGAATTTTAGGAATTTTTATTTTCGAATATCAAAATTAAAAAAAAATAAAAACAAGTAAATGTGTTTTATCTCAACTTTCGAATTCATGAAAAAGTAATGAAATATTGAATCATCGTTTAAATTTAAAATCCTAAATTTAAAATAGTTGATCATTTGATGACGATTTCACAAATGTTAGAATTTTGAAGTACGAAAAGTTGTACGATTCTGAGATAGGAATCGAAAATAAAAATTTCAACGTTTTACACATAATTTTTTTCTCGAATACTCGAGACTCCAAACTTTCATCTTATTTCATTTTTAAATTTCAAGATATGCAAATGAAAAAATTACATATTTTGTGGAATTTGAAAATAAAATATATATCCTGATTAAATTACTTCAAAATCGTTTGAAATGTTAAAAATCCACTTCCATTTCAATAAAATCCAAAATTTAAAAAAACAAACAAAAAAATACTATACGAAAATCAGAATGTAATTATTACATAAAATGAAAGAAAATTACAGCAAGAAACAACAAATATTTAAATTCAATAACTGATTAAATTTTTGTATTCAACGATTCTAATTTTAAAAATTACGTAAACTAAAATTTTCAGTTATTGAATCGAGGGCGTGGCCAGTAAAAACTTTCTGGCCCCAAACTTTCGAATTCAAGAATTTTTTATTGATCCGAATAACGGTTATCACGTTGTACACATTTTTCAAATTCGGTATTAAAAGTCATCAGAAATAAAAAATGACAGAAAATCGTCAGAGCTCTTAAAACTTGACTAAAAGCACTCATCAAGCATAATAAGAAATATCAATGGCAATGTGTCATAACGGTTTTTCGTGAATATTTTTTCCCGCCATGTTAAAATTTCATACTTTGTAAACGATTTCTGTTTTCCCTCAATTTTTGATAAATTTACGAGATATTCGAAATGGTTTGCATTTTTTTCACTCGAATAATTTAAATTTAAATCTCAAATAAATCCATTTCTTTCAAAAAAAGTTATTTAGTAAGGTTTTTCGGTACTTTAAAATGTTTGACAATGTTTTTTCGCATATAAATTTAAAAAAATCAGATTTACAATTTAAAAAACAAAAAAACCAACCATTTTTTTTACCACTCGGCAACTCATAATTTCCAATGCAACGAAACAGGCCAAAAAATGAACATTTATTGTACTTTCAAAGCGCGAAAGTTTCGATAGATCAAGAGATATTTTCATGGATCGACCCGCGAATGTTGACTAAACGAAAAAACATTCGATGGGAACTTTGGACGTTTTTTTTTCGCCAACTCTGAGATCGTTAATTTCAGGGATGCGCGGGTTTTTGGCGTGATTTAATGCAAACTACTCGTTCAAAGTTTACTCGGTAACTCGGCGAGTTATAGAATATCCGGATTTTCGTCCTTAACACACAACCGAAGCAAAGTATATTTCGTTGCCAACTTGATAAGTCAGCTTCGGGCGAAAAGCTTTTTAAGCATTCTAAAGCACGAGTTTATCTTTGATTCAGTTGATAAATTCGTGAATAAGCCTAGTTTTTTTGTTGATACATTTTTTTTGTTATTCATGGAGGAAAAGAAATTGAAATGCAATGGGATTTTGTGCATAATAATTGTGATCTGGGAACAAAAAAATTAAAAATACAATTCTCTAACACTTACAAATAATGCTGGAAATGTAAAAATAATATGAAAATATCGAAATCTATAAGAATCGCAATTATTAAAACTACAAATTTATGAAACTGTATATTCTGAAACGAAAAATTCCAGAAACCTATAAAGACAAAATGAATAATCTGATGGATTCTGGTCCATATCTCGCGTAGAATATACATAGACCGTACGTCACGCTCTTTACATAATATTTGCCTGGAAGCCTCCATTTTCGCAAGTGAAATCGATTCTTCTTTTCACTTTTTGGAAAGTTCTTCGAGTTTTAAAAGGTCTTTCAAATGCCAAGTTTGAGTAAAGAACAATAAAAACCTACGAAAAGCCAGATGCAAAAAATTCCTACCGAAAGAAGCGCGTAATACTCGCTTCGATAATTATTTTTATACACACAGCATAAATTAATAATCCAACTTTTGGACAGTTCATCTTCAACCTTTCGGCCATTTCTCAAAAACCCGCCGATTTTTATTGCATGCGTATTTCCCGAGAATAAAGATCGAAATCATCTCCTAATTTAAATCACTAATTACGTAACGGACCGCCCCTGCAAAGGCAAAAAATGTACTTATACATATATAGACTGCTTATGAAATCAGTGAGAACTCGTTTTTAACGATTTCCGGATACTTTTTCGTAATTTCGAGTTTATGATTTCACTGAGTAGACGCTTCGTCGTTCATTCATAAGTCCGATCGTCGCACTTGTTCAGGAATTCGAGGTCGCCCTGACCCTCTTCAAAAAAATATTATTGGCGATTTCTAAAACCCATATTGAAAATTACACGATGATATGCTCAATCGTCAATGGAGGTTCATGTAAAGTCAATGGGATATTCGATGCTGAAGAAATATTCAATCAGTCGCGTAGGCAGAAGGCGATTTTCAAAGTTGGGGCAACTCCAGGAATTCGGATAAAATTAATTTTTGTAAAAAAAAAAAATTATTTGGAAAAAAAATGATTTAGAAAAATAGTAATCATGGATAATAAAATTAGGAATTATGAATGTTTGGCTAGGAAAACGTAGGAAATTTTTTCAACCCAGTGAGTTATGGAGTGAAATTTATATCCGCGAAAATGCTCAGGATCTAAAAATTTACATAATTTATATTAATAATTGTAAATTTATACAATTTACAGTAATACTATAAATTCAAAAAAATACAAGAAAAATCCAAAAAAATCTTTGAAATATGAAAAATAAATACGAATGCACGAGAAATCTGTCAAACATGGAAAATGAATATGCAATTTTCCCAGGACTTTATAAAGAAAATCATAAAAAACACAAAAAATTCTTTCAATTTTTTAAATTTTAACTACATATGTAAAAGAAAATACTGAGGATTATTCAAAATTTCAATACTGTAGCGTCAAATTCAAAAATATTCAATGATTAAAAAATATGGAATCCGTGAAAAAAATTATTTGAAAAAAAAAGACGCAGAAAAATATTAATGATGGATAATAAAATAAGTAATTATAAATGTTCGGCTAGAAAAACGTAGGAAATTGATGTTTGGAAATATTTTTTAATCCGGTGAATTATGGAGAAAAATGATAATCTACGAAAATGTTAAGAATCTGAAAATTTACATAGAAATCCATGAAAATAGAGTAAAATCTTTTGCATTATCATACAAATTCCGAAGAAATACTGAAAGTAATAGAATTCTCTGAAAAATCTGAATTGTCAAAACGTATATAGCAATTTACAGTAATATTATAAATCCAAAAAAATCTTTGAAATACGAGAAATAAATACTAATACAATTTTCCTAACAATTTTTAAAGAAAACCGTAAAAAATGCAAGAAAATTCTTTTGATTTTTTTAATTCCAACGAAATATGTAATAGAAATACTGATTTTTGTAAAATCAATTTAAATACTGAGAATCGTTATTGAAAGCCTTGAAAATAACGAAAATTAAAAGAACAATCAATAAATAAATAATCAAACAATGAAAAATAGAATAAATAAACAAATGAATAAATAACAAATGAATAAATAAGTAAAATAATGAATAAAGTTATAAATATATAAAGAAATATATAAATAAATAATTGAAAATCATAAAAAAATGATAACAAAAATAACAAAAAAGAAAAGATCGTAAAACATCGAAAAATCATAAGATCTTGAATTTGAACAAATATCTTATCATAAACTCCTCCCACCAAAACAAATTCTCAGAAAATGTTGACTCGATTTTCAAAAAATTACGAAATTCAAGCATTTCTTCAACCATCTGATCTGATTCAAAAATAAAAAGTTCTGGTTCATATTTTTGAAAAGAAAAAAAAAATATAATTTATTCAAGAATACGAACCTTAACTCTGAAGACCTAAAAGTTGAAATTCGTAACCATCAAAGTCTGAAAATAAGGAAATTCTGTTTCAAATAATATTTCAGGTTTAGTTAAGGCGTTTTTTTTCTGACATTTACAACCAACTTCAACCCAATTCAAAAAAAAATGGCTCAACCGTCTTCGTTGTCGGCGACGAAAAAAAAGTAAATAATTGACAAAATTAACCCTCGTAAAAAATCAAACTTGCATTATTTTCACGTTGAATCGCGTTTTGCGCAATACGCAATTAACTTCTCTGCTTTAACTTCTCGAGTCTCGTTGGAAACTCGCTCCACGCAGCTGTCAATTGAATTGAAGACAATTATTAAAGACCTTGCAAAAGTCACGGTGCTACTTATTACCCCGATAATTCGCTTTCAAGACTTTATACAGTGACGCTTTTCCGGAATGACGATGCTCTGATTTCGTTTTTCTCAACATTTTGTAGAAGCATTGAATGGGGAGTTTTATAAGTTGTTTTCCAGAAGGAAATGAAGACTCGTAAGCGAGGGAAAAAGGACGAAGAGAGGGAAGAAGCGTGGAAAATGGAACGGCTGAAAAGGGAAATCGCTTACGGGGAAAAAAACGCGAAACGTTATCAAGAGCGATGGCGAGACATTGCGATGAATGTCAACTTACCAATTGTAAAGGAAAACATTGTGGTTGCTTGGCACACCTTCGAGCGTGCTCTCGACGCCAGAGATTCCAGGCAATCATTTCTTTCCTTATTTTACAAGTTCTCTGTAAAAAAAACTTGCCATACATTATGGGAAATTTTCGTCCTAGACCAAAATTTTTGATTTCATAACCAAAGTAATGAATTCCTTAAAAAATGTGCACAATCGCTCAGTACATCATTATTACAGTGTTTATAAAACTCGTGCTTATTAAATAACTATTTGAAATTCTCAAAAACGTTTTTACATCCTAAACGTTACATAAAGTCATAGATGCACTGCCATATGTAAACTTAATGTAAAACTTTTGAAAAATGTTCCTTTCATTCTCATTCATATTCTTTGTTCTTTTCGTTTTGTCAAGGAAACAAAAACAAATCAGCTTCTGTTGAAAGATCAAATTTTTCAGAAATAAAACGTGCAAGCAATTACATATGTGTTTCTTCCAATTCGTAATTTCACTTTCTTTATGTACATTCTTCACTTACGCTTGAAAGTATGTATGAGAAAACAATTAGCTCTTCCGCCGGAGCGAAAAAATATTCGGCGCAGAAGTTGGAACGTTTTTACAATTTTTCTTCTTCGTAAACGTGCGAAATCGATTCGTTTTGGAGTTATTATCAACAAAATCTCTTGAATTCTCAAAAAACCCACAAATATTTTCAAATCTTCAGGATTGAGATTTTTTATCATCACAAAACGTTTCTTGTGCGAAATTCTTGTCATAGAATTTTCCAAATCTTTTCAACATTTCACTTTTCAATTTTCCAGCTGCAGTTGTAATTTTTTTGTCGTTTTTGAATGGTTTTTTAAAAGTTAAATGTAATTTAATTTCAGTTATTTTGATTTATGTAATTTTTTTATGTAATTGATGTAACTATATTAAATTTCATTTCATTCAATTTCGATTTTAATTTCATTAATTTGATTCATGTAATTTATTTTAATTGAATAAATTTTAATTCGTGTAATTTTTTAATGTAATTTATGTAACTAAATTCAATTAATTGAATTTAGTTTCATTCAATTTTCATTTTAACTTATTGTAGACACGAAAATTGTGTCTTTTAAACGCAGCATAAGTTTCCTATTGGACGCCCTGGACAAAGCCGAGGGCCAACGTCGAACAAACGCAATGTCCCACTTGGAGCAAATAGATCTCGCCATTGAGATTCACGGGGAGAGAATGCGAAACGCGGAAAATAGCTACGACAATAATCTCGGGGAAATTCTGGATTCGGCCAAGCGGGAAATGTGGGGGATGGTCGACGAACGGGACAAAGACGAGGAATTTATGCGGGATGTGATTCGAGCTATGCAACAGCGAATTAGACAAGTCGCGGACGAAACCAAACGCCACATTTTAGGTCTAATTTGATTTTCAGAAGCACCGAATCATCGTAATACGGGAAACGTGCGAAAAAAAAATTTTATACGTTGAAAAAAAATGTCTAAAACTTATTTTAGCTAATTTTGATTCAATATGTGATCAATTGAACGTATTCTGATTATCATAAGTGTGAATTTGAACTGAGAAAAAAATTTAGTAGGTTTCTGATATATTTAGTAGAATATTTTGAGTCTTGCAATAATATTAAATACTATACCCTACCAACAATGACGATATGAAAAACGATATAAATGACGAGGCTCGTCATCCGTCTCTTTACGACACGTCATTCTTATCGTCAACGATATCGTC
>JAPYZL010046097.1:0-10679 GCA_030522825.1 Platygaster orseoliae
GAGTACCAACATAACGCCACCAAAAGATCAAAAATCGAACATACGTAGCCCGCGAAAATTCAAAATTCGCGATACTTTTTGAACAAACCTCGTATGTTGATTGCGGGTCAGATTATTGCAGGACATTCAGGGTGTCTAATCGACCGGGAAAAAACCGGGAATTTGCTCAAAGCGGCAAAAACTGGGAAATGACCGGGAAAATCTAGATTTCTAGTGAAAAAAAAGATTAATTTTCAAACTTCGTGCGAAAAGGATTTTTCACAACTCAAACATCGAAAACTCGATTTACGACGTCTGCCAAAGATGGCGTAACTGAGCGATTTCAGTTTGTTTCATTTACTCCACTCGATTTCATTTACCTCACTATATGAGTGGAGAAAATGAAATCGAGTGGAGTAAACAAAACAACTGAAAGTCGCTCAGTTTAGCCATATTTGACAGACGCCGAAATCGATTTTTCGATGNGACAGATTCACCATAAACGTCAAGTCGGCAACGCAAAACTATATGGGTTAGTGTGAAAAATTGTAGGCAAGCCGCGGAGCGGCTTGCCCACAATTCTCTACACTAACCTATATGGCTCTGCGCCGCCAACTTGATGTCTACGGTAAAACTCTCGATACTCAACTTGTTGTGAAATATACTATTTTTCTGCCATATCGATCGCTGTTGCTTATGAACGTGAAAATTTCTGGGTCAAAACTGACTGGGAGAAAATTGAGAAATGATCTTGAATTTGAAAATAGCCGATCGATAGACAGCCTGACATTAGAAAATTAACTTTGTAAGCCTCCTTGTGTATGTTGATGGTGGGCTAAGTTAAGTTGATGGGAACTAACGAGATTTGAAGGGATCCAGTGTGTTCAGAAATGAAAACCTCATTCAGACCTAAGGCGCTTAAGGGGGCACTATATGATTCATCCTCGGTTTTTTTCAGTAAATTTTTTGAACAAGAAAACAATGCGACAGAGAAGTGATGATTCGTGTTTATTAAAATAAATATATGAATTTTACTTTTCCATTTTGAACATATCAAAATTTTTTAAAATGGCGGCAGTGGCAGACATCTTATCAACGCCCTCCGTTTTTGCGGTAATCACGTTACAGCCCAGACCAATTATCTGAAACACATGAAACATTTTTCTTTTTATCGGCAAAGGTTGTGTTGTGTGCTTATAACTCGAAAATGTTAATAAACATTGAAATTTCATAACAATATCATTAAAAAAAAAGTAGTCGCTTCCTTGATGTTATTATAGCGACTGAAAAATTGTTTAAACAAACAGTTTTCACTGATATCAGAGTTTTAAGCACACAACACAACCCGTACCTATAAAAAGAAAAATGTTTCATGTGTTTCAGATTATTTGTCTGGGCTGTAGCGTGATTACCGCAAAAACCTCAATTATAAAAAAATATTAATAAATAAACAAATTATGAAGAATTTTGCGATTTTTCGCTTTTTTTACCCGTTTTTTTAACAATTATTGAGTCAAATTGTTATTAAATATTAATGAATAATCAAGTCCGAGGTTCATGCCATAGTCAAGTCTTTTCTGAATTAAAAAAAAAATTTAATGGAATCGGCCCAGTAGATCTGCTGGAATCGTGGGTACCGTTTTTCAACATGGCGTTATCGTATCGCACATACGTTGGTCAAATGTTGATAAAAAATGAAAAATTTTTTTTTTGCTAGTTAATAACATGACTCACAGGATATTAAAAAGTTGTAAAGGTTAAACAAAAATAAATAATAAAAAAACGTTGTTAAAAAAAGATCATTTGAACCTGACTACCCCATTAAAGTATTACGTCCGAGGTGAAGATAGGCGCATGCTACCGCTGACTTCGGTTCATTGCTTTATTTTCGGTCGCGGCAACACCGCAGCGTGCTGTCCTTTTTTACATTAGAGTGAGAGATCATTCTGTCATAGAATACGATCAAGTACAATGTTTCCAAGTTCGCTATTCGAGTAGAAAAAAGAAGTTTTTCAAAAAACCGGTACAGTGAAAATTCGTGTTTTGTACGGCAAATTACATGTAATTTCACTCGTCAATTGTGGTGAAATTTTTAGAAGCGAGATAGAAAAATCTATCTCGTGGTTTTTTGGAAAAATATGCTTCTGCCCTTTTGAATACTATACGTTAAATTTAGGAATTTTTTACAAAAAGACAGTAAATTGAGCTGAAAGTTTGCAGGTTCATTCAGTTGGCATACAAGATTATCTGTGACTTTTTTCATAATAACCAATCTGAGAATGTCAACTATGAACATGATAACTTGAGTCTAAATTAGAGTTTCATTTCTGAACACACTGACAAGAACTGACAGGAAATACATGAAATAACGGGAAGTTGGTGAATCACGGTAGGATGTATGACGGCGGCGGCGGCGGCAAGTTTTTTTTATAATATAGAGAGATTATGTTCGAATTTTTGAAATTTTCATGATTGTGTTCCAGGATACCGGTCTTTGGGGAATGTATTTCGTGTGCGATCCGATGCAGTGCGACGACATGGTATGGAACCTCCAAAACGAGTGGATGAGGATGTGCACGTCTGTCACCGAAAAAGAAGTCGACAGGGCAAAGAACATATTGAAGACCAACATGCTTTTGCAACTGGATGGTACAACGGCTATTTGCGAAGACATTGGCCGGCAATTCCTGTTCTACAATCGTAGAATCCCTCTACACGAATTCGAAGCGAGATTAGCGGTACTTACACATGAACATTTATTTTGTAAATAAATACTTTTCGTTCTACCTTGCTAATTTTTAATACAATTTTTTCCTGGAAAAAGGACTCGAGATTTTTTTCAAAAAATATCCAAAGCCTATTTATTCACTGTTTTTTGGTAATACTTGTCAACTTCATATTTTTTGTTTTAGAGTATCACAGCGAAAACGATTCACGATGTAGGAATGAAGTACATTTACGATCGATGCCCAGTGGTGGCCGCAGTTGGACCCATAGAAAATCTTACAGACTACAACAGGATTCGGGCTCAAATGTACTGGATGAGGCTCTAAGAGTATTATTCATTATCATAAAAGAAAAAAGTAAAAAACTAGAGCTAGATTTCACATTGGAAAATAAAAAGTTCGCTTCAAAAATTGTATGTTTTCAATGATGAAATCTTCCTCAAGCTAGGAAAAAAAAATAGAATCTTCCGTTTTTACAATTCAAGATTCACAATTCGCTGTCCATGTAAATGAAGATCAATAAAATATTCAGAACCAAGTTATATGGCCATGTTTTTCTGATCCTATGAAGTATGTTTTGTTTGCGAGGAATGAAAAACACAGCTCTTTTTATTTAAAATTTGTAGTTTATTTAAAAGTGATTCGTACATCCGTTAGTTCTGGAGTAATGTACATATTAATCAGTTATTGACTAGACAATTTATCGACTGAAAAACAATATTTACAAAACAAAAAAACAAAAATGAGATTCATGCTTTTATTACAACTAAATCAACAAACTAGGTTAAGGGGATGTGGAAGTAAAAAATTTTCCTGCTTACAGACATTTGTAAAAGCAACTTTGATGCTTAACAAATATGCTAAACGAAAAATGTATTTGGGTACAGTCTAATTGTATGCAACTCTTTGGGGCGCAACAATTAATATGATGAAATGAAAAAAAAAATTTTTTTTCACAATTACTCAAGTATCGAAACTTCGATTTACGAGGTTTGCCAAAGATGGGGTAACAGCGATTTCAATTTGTTTCGTTTAGTATATTTTTTAACGAGTGCAAGTTGAGCTTTTTTAACGAATATGAAGTTTACAAGATGAGCCAAAGGCGAGTTTTACAATCATATTAGTTGAAAATGCTCTTTTGCACAAGTTGAGGACTATGTATATTTTTCCCAAAAACTTAGAGGAAATGCGAGTTTCGACGATTTAAACTATTGAGAAAATCGCATTTTCTCCACGGCGTTGTTAAAAAAAATTTTTTTTCTTCAAAATAATTTTTATGCGTCAAAGAGTTTGATACAATTAGACTGTATACAAATACATTCTTAATTTAGCACATTTGTCGAGTAAATTGCTTTTACAAATGTTGGTAAGCAGGAAACTTTTTCACTAGCACATACCTTAAAATTGCTGTGCATTTTTGATATCAAGTTTTCGGCCTTTGCGCAAAAATCCAAATGGTATGAATTTTTCTTCCATTCACAATAGTCACTACAAAAATTTAAAACAGTAGAAGAAATGAATGCTAAGAAATAAACCCAAATAATAATCGAAAAAAATCAGGTACAGAAAACTATGAATGCTAACAAATGAAAATCGTTATTTTCGAAATTATATACGTTAAAAAATAAACTTGACCAAAGTTTTGTAGAAATTTATAGAATATTCAATGAAGAAAACTATCTAGCCGACGTAATTTGCGTGGGCAGTACAGAATCCTTGCACATTTTCGCTGTCATTTCTGCAAGAGGCTCGAGCTCTTTGCTGTTCACCAGCTCAAGTTCCGTGATAAAGTAGTAAAAATGTTTGTAGCAAGCATTCACATGTGCCTCCTGTGGTTCAAAAAATAACAATTCACCATCAAATCTTGTCTTTCTCGAAATAATTTTTTCTTACCGCGCCAATTGCCACAATACGATCAAAATGATGAATGTAAACATGCACGAATACACGGAAAAGTCGAGTCAAAATCTTTCGGCACAAAGGGATGAAAGTCTTTGGAAAGGGCACATCTGAAAGAAGAAAAATTTGTATTTTCTTTATAGGATCAGTTTTTTTATTATTTTATTGAAGTAAAATTTATGACTTCTGAGATTTTTGGGAAAAAACACCTGTTGTTACTGGGAAAATATTCTCGTTATTTATTTGAGCTTCAGTCCAGTCCATCAAAAGAGAAACGTATGTTGGGGCAGGTAATGCAGTTGGTTTTTTATACTTTTCTCCATCTGCCCATAAGTATTCAAAACGGGGCCCACCACTCATTGTTGGGCAAGATTCTGGGTCGCAGTATTCTGAGACTGTCCCGTAAATGAGATTTATTCTGTTGAAAAAATCAACAACTGGAAAACAAAAGAGCAATTTTAGTTTCTTTAGTAAAGAGTGATAACTTAACGAAAACTACTACGTTTTTGTTTTTTAAACCAAAATTACAGAAAACGTATATTGCATACAGGGTTATTCTACCATATTTTTAAGTCTAAAAAATATCGTTTTTTTGTATGGAAAAATTTATTGAAAATGTTTAGTTTTTTTACACATTAAAAAAGAAGTTCAACAGTTGTAAAACATTTTTTATTTTTATTTTGTGTGGAATATCTTGCCGCCCTAACTGTTTAAAATTGACCCTGTTGAAAACTGACTGACGTGATTTAGAAAAAACTATTTGCTCGAGCAAGCTCAAATTTTGATGGAATATTCTGAGCATGTATAGCTATAGGCGGTAGCAGAATTGGAAATATTTAATCATATTAACAATTTTTTTTAAACAATTTGAGTTGTCAAAAAGGGTTCAAATCATCAAATATCAGCCATTTTGTTATTCTTTATCAAATTTTTTTTTATTGAGGTACCATCTATAGCGGATGGGTTACTTTTTAAGAATATGGTGGAATTTTTGCTTTTAAACTCTTGAAACTGGAGATAGCATGTCAGCCAGTTTTCAGAAATGTCAGCTTTAGGTGGCAAGATTTTCCACACAAAATGAAAATAAAAAAATATGTTTTACAAGTGTCAAACCTTTTCTTTAATGTGTAAAAAGACTGAACATTTTTAATACATTTTCCATGAAAAAAATAGTATATTACATGGAAGGTGGGGTTATTCGATTCTGAATTTCTTGAATAATACAAATTTAAAAGCTATCATAATTTGGATTTCTAGACTGTGTTACATTACATGGGGGTGGGGGGGGGGGGGGGGTAAAAAAATACTGAAAATTGTGTTGCACAATTGTATTGGCAGTCCTTAATTGATTTTATCACATACAATTTTTTAAATTCTGATCTTGAATTGGGAATTTAATTAATATAAAACATAAGAAAAATTCTAAAAAATGGCTGTCATAAAATTATTGAATATTTTTTTGTTTTTTGAACTTGTTACCATGTACAGCGATCCAATCACTCATATTTTCATGAGGAGGCAATTTTACTGCAGCTCGTAAATTTATGCCTGAATTTAAGGAAGCCTGAGCTTGTTTGTGCAGCGAGTAACGCAGTGTCCCATGAGTAAATTTTTTTTTTGGTCTGAAAGTCTAAAGTTCAAATCTAATTTATAATTATATATACATAGTATATACGATTAACGTTTATTTTTTTCAATTTATATGCAAATTTTGTTTGATAACGAGTGATTTGTTGGTATGATGAAACCTTTGTAAAAAAAATTATGTTTACTAGGAAATTTTGAAATTCTAAAAATTATCAAATTATTTTGAAGTTCATTAAAAAAAAAAAGAACTTTTCTCAAGGCAAAAATGTAGTAAAAAATTAATTGTTTGTAATTTAAATTCAGGATTTAGTAAAATTTTGTAATTTTGTAAGTAAAATTTTGTAATAAATGAAAATTAAAATATACTACATTTAAATATAATTCATTATTTGAAATTCCTGGAAAATATCAACATCCGTATATTGCAATGTGACAAGATCTGAGAAACGGCACCTAAGCTGGAAAAAATAGATTTCCAGATTCCTGCTGTTTATAGCCCATAGGATGTTTCTCTTTACAATTTTAAAGTAAAAAAAAATATTTTTCGCGTTTTTTGATATAAAACAAGAAAAATAACGAGGTGCATTCGAAAGATGATCGAGAGTTTTTTCTCTAATCACACACATTTATTCCTGGAAGCTCAGGCTGTAGAAACAGGTTTGCGTGGGCTGTATCTACAGGTATACTAGGGTGGTCCTTAAAATGAAATTCGTCGAATTTTAACCGTGCTGCCCCCTAAAGTAGTTCCAAATAATAAAAAAAAATCCCTTCATTTTTTCAGGTTTTCAATTAAATGTTAACCCATGCCACCAGAGCCATACTTCTTCCTACAGTAGGACCGTGATCGAGGAGACTCCAAATTTACCGTGAAGCCTTCAGTAGCGATGCGATCTTAAATTTCAAGCCGTGAAGAATTTCCAAACGCCTGGAAAGTCATTAACTCATTGTCCGTGTTTTTTGGCCCTATTGAAACAAGCTCTCGAGGTTTCTACATAATGGTCTTTCGCCGCAGGTGGTTCCTGTTTCGATCGAGGAGACTGTTTACTTAAATCCCCCAAGCTGTCTCCTCGATCAAGGTCCTACTGTATTTAAATATCATGGGATTTCTAAGAGTCTATCGTAATCTCTAAGATTACGATATAAATAACCGATTTATTGCAGCATTTTTTATTCTAGTTTCTTAGCCTATTCCAAGATTATAAAGACTGATATTTTGTGATATACCTAATATAAGTTTCTAAGAGGTAAATAAACGTATGGTTATTCAGTTTGTCAAACTATATAAATGAAACTCTGTATTTTATTTCGATTTTTTATTTTATTTTAATTTATTTCAATTTTTTATTTTGATGAATTACGCTGATTTGTGGTAAGTAATCGTGATAATTTGTTATAAAGATTTGTAAATCATTAATAAGTGATCCATTATACTTCGAATTATCCAATACTAAGACTTGAAAATTAATTAAATTAACGTAATATGTGAATCGTTGCTAAATCTTGGACGAGAAACTAGTAAATTCTCCAGAATAATCGCGATGACGGTTATTACCTGTACTTACTCGTTGCAGCCTATATGATGTACGTTGGTATTAGACAATAATATTTTTTTCACAGCTTACAGCAACACTAACGAACAATCGAACACCTCAAACATATTTTTAGGCCGTCTTTTGTGTTCAAAAAAAATTATAAACTGTAGTAGAGACTAAATCCCATTATATTTAAATGGGAAGAAGTAGGGCTCTGGTGGCACGGGTTAACGTTCGATTAAAAATCTGAAAAAATTAAGGGATTTTTTAAAATTATTTGGAACCACTTCACGGGGCGGCACAGTGCAAAGTCCACGAAACCTATTTAAAGGACCACCCTAAGTTATACGGACACGTATATATGCTGGATACGCTTGACCAGAACAGATAGTGTGTGTAAAAAGAGAATAAGGAATATCGGAAGATCGGAACGGCACATTGGCTCCTCGCCTCTACTTTCACTTCCCTGCACAATTTTCGTTTTCCAGCTTAGGTGTTTTTTCTCAGATCGCGACACCAATATAATATATCATTAAGATAAGTATGGCGATACAACAATCCATGTAAAATATTTTATGATTTCCTCTACACGGATAAAAGGATCCAAGAACGTTCCCTGGCCGTCGCAGGTTTGTACCCTACGCTAGTCGAAAATTTATACAGCACATCTCACAATCCTGATCTCGTAGGGTATAAACCTGCGCTCGCAAGAAATAAACTTGCGCGGTACATGTTCCGATACGTAGGGATGAGCCTTGTGCTAGCAACTGTAGAAATTGGGCTCACATGTTTCTTTCCCGCTTGGGCGAGTTTACTCTTTGTTACGCGCGGGAGAGATTCCTGTGAGGCACAGGTTTGAGGCCTGGACCGCATAACTATGTCTAACGCGTGCAGTAATTTTTTTTTTGCGCAATACAGATTCCTGCGAGTCACAGACTTGAGACCCGGGCCGTACGAGTTTCTTCCCTTCACGCAAAATTTCTGTCGTAATGCACGTTTAACCCTTATTGTGCACATGGGGTATGAGGTACCCCACCGCATTTTTGTGCGCATTTTTGAACTACAAAAAATTTGTTCTGATATTTGTACTGCTACCTAATTTTATTCAAGGGATAATACTTAAGGGGCCGTTCATAAATCTCATGACGCTGGATGGGGGGAGGGAGGGTTTAAAGGATCGTCACAATCCGTCATGCCTAAGGGGGGAGGGTTTTTCAAAATGTCACATGACGAATTAAATCGATTATACTGCTTATCCGTCCTTTCATGAAAAATTTTTTATTTATAACACCGCAGCCAATGTCGAGTAAAATAATATATATACGAAAAAATTATATTATATATATATATATATAAAAACTAAGTGATGTAAGTTCTGAAGCGAATATAATATATGTACCTACAGAAACTTATAAAGAAGGGGGAGGTTTGAAAATTTGTCACATGACGCTACAGGGGAGGTCTTTACATACCGTAGGTGCACTCGACCGCCCCTCGTATTGTTTTCTCTCTCTCAGTTGATCCTCAACGAAAATTTCCATTTCACGCCCTTGATACGAAAATAACCATTTTGTAACTATCATAATTATCAAGGACCGAGACCGTTATATACTGGGTGTGTCACAGTGTGCGAAAATCCTTGAAATCATGGACTCGTTATGAAATTCTAAGACAATTTTCCCTTTGTCATTCTTCACAAAACTCAAAATCAAAAAAGTTATTCGACTTTGAAATTTGAACAATAAGTGCGCTTTTTCGACAAGTAGGGATAAAAACCACAGACCAAACTTTATTCAAATTTTCTTCATATTTTTCTGATTCAAAAAGTCCATTACCACTTTTCAAAAAAAAAAAAAAAAACAAAACAAAACAAAACAAAAAAAGATATTCGAGATAAAAGTTTCAACAAATCAGGTTTCTTAGATTTCAAACTTATGTTTTATTTTGTTTCGATTTTTTTGAAAAGTGGCAAAAGACTTTTTGACTTATAAAAATATGAAGAAAATTTAAATAAAGTTTGATCTGTGTTTTTTATCCCCACTTGTCAAAAAAGCGCATTTATTGTTTAAATTTCAAACTTGAATAACTTTCTTAATTTTGAGTTTTGTAAAAAATGGCAAAGAAAAAATCATCTTTGAATTTAATAAAGAATCCATAGTTCTAAAGATTTCCGCACACTGTGACACACCATGTTTAAAAGTTTCGCTTTCGGTTTCTTAAAACAAATCTACGTATATCAGTTTTAGTTACGACTTGGTTCTCTAGGAAAAAATTTTTTCGGTTTTGGTTCCTACACTGTTAAAAATTTTTGTGTTACATTTAAGAAAAACTGTATAACGCCCATTACACATATCCTGTAATAATAATGCATTAAAAGTATACAAAGGGTATATATGCTTAGATAACTTTAATATACGGGTATCTTAAATGTCATACATCATGTGTGTTTGAAGTTGTACAAGAAATCAATACATGTTTACATTAAACCTGTGACATCGATTTTATTCAGGATTGTGATTTGAATTAAATACATTGATGCATAAGAATTATACAAAAATTTTTGTATTGAATTTGTTTTTACATTCATTTCTACATGTAACTGAGATTTAATTTTTTTTTTGATGCTGGTTGCATGAAATTTAAAACAAATTTTAATAGCTATGCGTGAAAAATGTATGAAAATGAATTAGTTGTCTCAAGGTAATACACATTTAATAGATGTATGTATATTTTATTTATGTTTCAAATATCTAGTTTATTAAATTTGAGGTACACTTTAATACATCAATTATGAAAAGTGCATCAAACTCAAGTAGGTAGGTGTCTCTAAATTACACTTTTTTCAAACATGGTTACATAACGTACGAGGTTTGTTCAAAAAGTATCGCGAATTTTGAATTTTCGCGGGCTACGTATGTTCGATTTTTGATCTTTTGGTGGCGTTATGTTGGTACTC
>JAPYZL010046103.1:0-13983 GCA_030522825.1 Platygaster orseoliae
AAAAAAAAAAAAAAAAAAAAAAAAAAAAACAAAAAAAAAAAAAAAAAAAAAAAAAAAAAAAAAAAAAAAAAAAAAAAAAAAAAAAAAAAAAAAAAAAATGGATTTCAAACGCTGCAAGCTTCAGAATTTTTAACAAACAGCTGATTTTGTAAGTAATTCCATGAATTATTCAGTAACAATAGAATTAAGGACTATGCAGCTCGAAGCAACCTAGCTTCTTTGGCCTCTTGTAATTCTTTTTCTTGCTGCTCTAAAACAATAGCTCTTTCTTCTCGAAACGTCTTCAACTCTTCCGCATCCAAGTGACGAACAACTTGGATGCCACAACTACGAGCAGCATGAATGATATTTTTACATAACAGTATCATTGGGGTCAGAGCATTGCAAGGATCTTCGGATTTTATTTTGGCTATTTCATAAATGTGTTTCAGAGTTATCTTTCCAGCGATTTCTTCACCTGTAAAGAAAAACGTTTTTTAAGTTCAGAATATCAACGTCTAAATTTCAACTAGCTACTTAAAAACTATTACTCAATTTTTGACCTTCTTCTAATATTTTTTTCTCTGCGACAAAAAATTATTTATGAACAAACTTTTTTTTAAAGTAAGATTTATTTTGGTTGCTTTTGTATAATTTTTCAATTAGCAGTTAAGAATTTTTAACATGGCATAATATTGAACGTTGCTTCAACCTCAGAAAAATTTCAACTTGAAGAATGAGTTGTGAGTGACATACTTGCATTTCTCGCTCCTTTTTCGATTCCAGCTGCTTGTTTTAAGAAATATGTTGCAGGCGGTTTGTAGATTACTAACTCATATGAGCGGTCTTCATTGACTTTTGTTCTGGTTGGCAACGGAATGCCAGGTTTGATGTTTTTTGTTCTTTCGTTGAAATCCTTACAAAACGCTGCTATATTTACGTTTCTCTGTTAAGAAAAACAAAAAACAAAGGTATACATTTTGAAAAGAAATCTAAAAATGTAAGTTTTTTCATTAGTTCTGAAACTGGTAAAAAATGAAGCAAATTCGTATGTATAAAAACTTTTATTAAATAAATTTTCAGCAATATAGGAAAGTGTTAGTTACTGATTTTATATACTTAGTATCTATTTATTCAAAATGCATTGCTAATTTTTTCCATATCACAATTTCTATGAAATTTTTTAATTTACTTGGAAAATCAAGGAAGTAAATCTCGAAATAACTATTTTGAAAATTTGAAGATTTTTACTCCTAAAATAGTCTTAAAATTTTTTAATCACTGATTTCATTATTTTCTAAATATTTATTATTGTTGATTATTAGTTCATTTATAAATAAAAATATATTATTTATTATCAGTTTTAAAATCACAGATTCTTATTCAAGTATCTACTTTCAATCCCTAGAAAATTATTGCGTGAAAATAAAATTAGAAATTACATTTTAATTGTCAATGGAAAGCAGTTTTTTTTTCTAAAACTTATATAAATTAAATTTATTTAGTACATGTACTCACTATAAAAATCATGCATATTCAACTGACATTGCAAATTTTAAATTTAGTTGTGGACGATATTTTAATACATAGTGCAAGTCGTATTTTTTCCATATATTTAAAGACAACAATTGTGTAAATGTTTACGTTTTATTATTATAACCTTACCTGACCGAGCATTGAGCCAAGTGGAGGACCTGCCGTAGCCATTCCGGCCGGAATATTCGTTTGCATTCTCCTTTTCAGATGATCTATTTTATCTGGTGGTATTGTGTTTGCAAGAAACTTTTTCACAATCTTCAAAGACCGCGACATTTTCGATTAATACAACAATTAACGACGATTGACAATAATAATTATTGACAAAAACACGGAGAATTCGGGTGCAGCACAATCACAATAGATCACAATCCTAAATCCAATATGGCCACCGCGGGAAAAATATGAAATTTACATTTGTACATATTTTTGTGACATGAGAGGTTAGGTTAGGTTAAAAATAATTGAAGTCGATCAGCTGATTCTCAATAAACATGTGTAATTGTGACAATTACCGGCAACAAAACACAACAAAATGTCTGCAAGTCCAAAAATAATAAAAAAACTCGACGAAGTTGTCGTAAATAGAATCGCAGCTGGTGAAGTTATTCAAAGACCGGCAAATGCGTTGAAGGAATTGATCGAAAATTGGTGAGTTAAGTTTTGGAATGTTTGGTATTGTATTGGATGATTTGTGATTTTTTATTGATTCGAAATTGATTTTTTTTAGCTTGGATGCTAAAGCAACAAGCATTGAAATTCTGGTAAAAGACGGTGGTTTGAAACTTCTTCAGGTATTACCAATTTATTTTCGAGCTATTGTGTTATTATCATGTACAAAGAAAATGTCTGACAATCGAGTTAAATTTAGGAATTAGTTTTTAATTGGATTGAGACTTGTAAGGAATGAAAATTTTTTAATAACGAATTCAACCATAATATATACCATACTATTTATAAACTGTATAATAATAAATATAATATATTAAATATACATATAGTGCAAAAAATATATAACTATACTATATACATAAACCATAATAATTCATTCAAAATAATAAAAAGTATTATTAATTAATGAATAATAAATAATAATAATAATAATAATCATTTGTAAATAATAATAATAATAACTGAATTCGGTATATTAGTACAGTTTAATATGATATTAAAATTGTGACATAATTTTAAATAATGTCACTTGAAAATAATATTTTGATTCCTAAAGATTAAAGACAATGGGACTGGAATACGAAAAGAAGATCTTGGGATTGTTTGTGAAAGATTTACAACAAGCAAACTCCAAGAATTTGATGACCTTAAATCCATCTCTACTTTTGGATTTCGTGGCGAAGCTTTGGCAAGCATAAGCCACGTTTCACTTTTGACCATCGTCACAAAAACCGCACTAGAAAAATGTGCTTACAAGTATGAATTTATTGTTTTGGTACTAACCAAATTTTTCGATCAATAATCTATATATCAATTGGTGAGAATGGTATTTTGCAGAATTTTTAACTTCATCTGTCTAGAGTTAGGAATTTGATAAATATATTTTTCATTCTTTGGATCTAGAATTTTTGGAATCCAAAACATTAAAATATAGATTTCTAGAATTTGATAATCCTGTATTTTTCAATTCATAACTTTAGGTATCAGAACTTTGGAATAATTTTCATTGATTTTTTTGGTGAAAATGATGAATTTGCGAGTCTAAATTTGAATAATTAAAAATGTAAAAGTTTTATTAAGGCGTTCTTCGATTTCGTAAATTTGAAATGCCAGAATTTCAGATCTTAAAAATATGAAAATCAAGATTTTTTTTGTAATGGGATTCATGAATTTTTTAATTTTAATTTTAATTTTTTAATTCTATTAATGCTTGAATTATAGAATTTCATGTTTATTAATTCAGGATACTTAGATAAATATTCTACAAATGTTGAGAATTATAAATAACTTGCAGGTTTTTAACTACATCTGCCTAAAATTAGAAATTTGAGAAATATACTTTAGATTCTTTGGATCAAGAATTTTTAAAATCCAATAACCCCATATATATTTCCATAATTTCATAATTTAAACTATCAGAATTTCTTGATACTTTTTATTCTTGTTTTTTTTTTTGTAATTTGAATTTAAAAAATGATGAATTTACTTGTTACTTCAATACATTAAAAAGGTAAAAGTTTTATCGGTGACTTCTAAAGTTTTGCAAATTGAGATCTAAATTTATAAAGATTCTCTAAAAAATTGAAAATATTAAAGAATTTTAAAATATTTTTCACAATATATTTTCTAATACTCTATACATTTTCAGAGCAACATATTTGGATGGAAAATTAAAAGAACCACCCACGCCTTGTGCTGGAAATCAGGGAACAATAATCACGGCGGAAAATCTTTTTTACAATGTGGAAACTAGAAGGAAAGTTTTGTCGAACGCCTTTGAAGAGTTTTCTAAAATTACAGATGTGGTCACCAAGTATGCCATTCATAACCCTTCAGTTGGATTCACTTTGAAAAAAAAGGGCGAGATGAAAACTCAGGTAATGGATAAGAAATCTTTCTCTAAACTTTGCAAACATCATCCAAAGTTATTGACACTTTGATGATTGCATCTTTTCTTATTTAATGCATATTTTCTTGCAGGTTCGAACCCCCCATTCGTCCACAAAAGAAAACAACATTTTAGCTTTGTTTGGCGAAGAAGTTCACAAAGCGCTTATTAACGTTTCTTTGGAAAACGAAAAATATCACTTCAAATTTCATTCTCTTTTAACGAGCCCGAGTTACAATACCAATAAAAAAATGACTTTTCTTCTGTTCATCAATAATCGACTCGTCGATTCTTCCAGTAAGTTTAGAAAATGTTTAATCTAATTTTCAATGAAAACTAAATGAAATCTTTATTATTATTTTTTTTTTTATTTGAAGGGTGGCGGTTCTAAATGTGGTAACTGACATTTGCCGTAGAGCTCATTTTCCTATGAAAAATCATGATAAATAAACCTTATGAGAAATGTCAGTTACCACATATAGAACCGCCACCTTTCATTTATGATTTTGTTTATTATTAATTAATTAATTAATTAATTATTATCAAATATTATTATTTTAGATTTTTATATAATTTGAATATAATGTTTCAGGACTGTTTTCTAAAAAATCTGAACGAATCACTAAAATTCTAAAATACTAGACAACGCGACGAAATCTTATTACTTAAAAAATACGAAAATGCAAGATATATATATATATATATATATATATATATATATATATATATATAATATGTAATTGATACAATTTAAAATACAAAATTGATGCAATTTTCGCAGAAATCTATAAAATTATTGCAAATTGATAAAAATTTTGATTTTTGATTTATAGAAATCTATATGACAATCTACGAAAATACTCGTAGATCTATAAAAAATACTGTAAAAATACTGTAAAAACTCTAAAAAATGCGAGAAATCTATTGATACTCAAAAACTACGTAGATGTTATTTTATTGAAATTTTAAAAGCCTTGATTATTAACCATTCAGTTCTTCAAATATAGTAAAAAATCCATTACATGACCAAAAAATCCTCAAAATTTTAAAAATATTGAAAAAATGAAAATAAAAAGGAAATTTTGGAAATCTGTAGAAAAGATACTGTTAAAAAAAAACAATTTATAGATTTTTAGACAGACCCATAAAAATAATATAAATCTACAAATATTCCAGAAAACACCACGAAAGTGTGTGACTAACACATAATTATGAAAATTCTTGAAATCTATGAAATATTTTTAATAGATGCAGTTGTAATTTTCTGCAAATTCTCTGGAAATAATAATATTAATATGAAATATATAAAATGATAATATCATTTTTATCTTTGATTCCTAGTGCATCGAATTTTAGAAAGATGAATAGAAATAAATAAAAATGTTAGAAAATACTTCAAGTTTCACAAATATCAAAAATTATATCTTGATTTTTAATAATTAATATTAATATCAATCATAATAATTTTTAATAAAATTCTAGAAATCTATGAAATATTTTAAATAGGTGCAGTTGTAATTTCTGCAAATTCTTTGGAAATATAAATATAATAATAATAATGTCAGAAAATACTTCAAGTTTCACAAATACCAACAATAATCTTAATTTTTAATTTTTTAATAACTAGTAATAATATTCATATTAGTAATTTTTAATGCAATTCTAGAAATTTATAAAATATTTTGAATACGTGCAGTTCTAATTTTCTGCAAATTCTGTGGAAATAATAATATCATTTTTAACTTTGATTGCTAGTGTATCTAATTCTAGAGAAATAAATAGAAATCCATAATAATTTCAGAAAATACTTCAAGTTTCACAAATACCAAAAATAAAATAAATTAAAAATCTTTACCTCGGAAATTCAAAAATCACAAAAATCGAATTTTGGACTCTCATAATTTTATAACTAAAAAACTATGAAATTTCGAAAATTTAAAAATCATTACTAAATTGTCAAAGATTCATAAATAAAATTCCCGTATTATTCCAATTAATACGGATAATTTATTATTAACCTATTTTTATTAATTTTACAGCATTGAAAAAAATGGTGGAATCTAGCTTTAGACCAGATATTTTACATTTTTATATGGTTTTTAATATAACATTTCAGTATTGTTTTCTAAAAATCTGAACTAATAACTGGAATCTATAGAAATACCATAGGAAACGCGACAAAACCTTATCACTAAAAAAAATACGAAAATGCAAGAAATCTGTGAAATTACTGCAAAGCGATAAAAATTTGAATCCCGGAAATCTATTTGACGATTTACGAAAATACTCGAAATCTATAAAAATACTGTAGAATTTTCAGAAATAATATGAATACTAAAAAATGCGAGAAACGCAAGAAATCTATTGATACTTAGAAATTTTCTGGATGTAATATTATTAAAATTTTTAAAGCCTTGATTATTAAGCATTCAGTTCTTGAAATATATTAAAAAATCCATGACATAACCAGAAAATTCTTAAAATTGTTAAAATATTCATAAAATAAAAAAAAATTCATTTTGGAAATCTGTAGAAAAGATACCGTTCTTTTAAAAAAACAATTTATAGACTTTTAGACATATCCATAAAAATAATATAAATCTACAAATATTCTAAAAAACACTACGAAATTGTGTGAATAACATATAATATGAAAATTCTAGAAATCTATGAAATATTTCAAATTGGTGCAATTGTAATTTTCTTCAAATTTTCTGGAAATATTAATATCATTTTTAACTTTGATTCCTAGTGCATCGAATTTTAGAAAGATGAATAGAAATCCATAATAATGATAAAAAATACCAAAAACCAAAAAAATGAAAAACCTTAACCTTGCAATTCGGAAATCACAAAAATCGAATTCAGAACTTTCATAATTTTATAACTTAAAAACCCTGAAAATTCGAAAAATTAAAAAATCATTACCAAATTGTCAAAGATTCATATATAAAAATTCACGAATTATCACAATTGATTCAGATCATTCATTAAAAACCTATTTTTATTAATTTTACAGCATTGAAAAAAATGGTGGAATCTAGTTTTAGAGCAGATATTTTAGATTTTTATATAATTTTTTATGTAATATTTCAGGACTGTTTTCTCAAAATCTGAACCAATAACTAAAATCGATAAAAATACTAGAAAACGCGACAAAACCTTATTATTACTTAAAAAAAAAAATACGAAAATGCTAGAAATCTATGAAATTACTGCAAATCGATAAAAACTTGAATTCTAGAAATCTATTCACGATTTACGAAAATACTCGAAATCCATAAAAATACTGTAGAATTTTCAGAAACTTCATGAATACTAAAAAATGTTAGAAACGCGAGAAATCTATTGATAGTCAAAAATTTTCTAGATGTTATTTTATTTTATTTTAAAAGCCTTGATTATTAAGCATTCAGTTGTTGAAATATATATTAAAAAATCCATTACGTAACCAGCAAATTTTTAAAATATCCATAAAATAAAAAAAAGGAAATTTTGAAAATCTGTAGAAATAAGACTGTTTCCATAAAAAACAATTAATAGGTTTTTAGATAGATCCATAAAAACACTAAAAATCTATAAATATTCCACAAAACACTACAAAATTGTATGATTAACATATAATATGAAAATTCTAGAAATCTGAAATATTTTAAATAGATTCAGTTGTAATTTTCTGCAAATTCATGAATAAAAATACATAATAATGACATGAAATACCTAAAACTAAATAAATTCAAAATCTTAACCTCGAAATTCAAAAATCACAAAAATCGAATTTAGAACTTTCATTTTTTTATAACTTAAAAACCTTTAAATTTCGAAAAATTTCAAAATCATTACCAGATTGTCAAAGATTCAAAAAAAAAAAAAAAAATTCCCGTATTATTCCAATTTATTGAAACCTATTGTTATTAATTTTACAGCATTGAAAAAAATGGTGGAAGATCTTTATTCCAACATACTGCTGAAAAAAACGTATCCATGGTGTTACTTGTCCCTGGAGGTTCACCCAGAGAACGTAGATGTCAACGTTCACCCCACGAAACACGAGGTGAAAATCCTCCACGAACACCTCATTGTCGAACAAATCCGCGACGCCCTCGATCACGAGCTTTCCAGCAACAAAAAATCCATGGCTTTTTTCATCCAAAATCGACTTCCCACAATCGACATCACAGAAGATACTCTAAAGCAAGTTTTGCCTGATTACAACAACGAGAACGACAAGATCAAAAAAGTTTATCAGCACGAAATGGTGCGAACGGATTCGAGTGAGCAAAAACTGGATAAATTCAATTTCACGATTGACATAATGTCCCCAGGAAAAAATGTTCCGAAAAAAAGCTCCGTTGCTGAAAAAAGCGATGTTTCCAAAGATTTCGTGAATGTTGATGGAGATAAAACAAAAGATGCGAATTCGAGCAAAGTCGAGAAAGCGAAATTGCCGGAAAAGAAGAAGGAAAATAAAGTTGAGGAGTCGAAAAGTGGAGAAGACGAAAAATTGATGGAATGTTCACAAGCGAGTTCTACGTTGTCTCGGGATTTGGAGTCTTATTGCGTGAACAATTTTAGAAGGGAAATTTCATTGTTGAGCGTTTTGCAGTTGAGAGAGGAAGTGGAAAAAAATTTTCACCAGGGTTTAAGAGAGATCGTTTCCAATTTGACTTTTGTTGGGTGCATCGACGAGACGACAGCTTTGATTCAGAGCGGAGTTTCGCTTTATCTTTGCAACACCCAAAAACTTGCGTGAGTTTCACTGATTTTGAAAAGAGTAATGAACAGATATATTTAAAATATTTTTTTACATATTTCAAATGTTATTAATTTTAATAAATAATAAGTAATAATAAGTTAATTTAACGTATGAATATATGCAATTATGTCAAAAATATTTTGAGTAATTTTTCATCATTGAATTTTAGTAAGAATTGTAATGATTTTCAACGCTATTATTTCAGGCAAGAGCTGTTTTACGAAATCATGTTGTACAACTTTGCGAACCACGGAATAATAAAATTTGCGGTAGGTTTTTGAAAATTAATTTCCAAGTGTTCGTATTTTGATCAATGATTGTGGAATTAGGAACCATTGCCGTTGTACGATTTGGCGATGATCGGATTGGAAACTGACGAAGCTGCGTGGACCGAGGAAGATGGAACCAAAGACGAATTATCCAAAAATGTGAGGGATCTTCTCCTTGAAAAAGCTGACATGTTGAGGGAATATTTTTCCATTGTCATCGACAAAGATGGAAATTTGAAAACTTTGCCGATTTTGATAGGTGATTTTTTGTGATATTTTCTGACATTTTTTCAGATTGTGATGTTTTGTGATTTTCGGGTATATTAACATACCTGAAAACATACTCGAACAATTCCGAACATATCCGAACATACACGAACACTTCCGAAGATACCCGAGAACATAACCGAACATCCCCGAACAATTCCGAACATACCCGAGAAAATACTCGAATATTTCCGAACATACCGAACGTATAATTTCAAACAGTAGTTAATAATATTTAAATAACGATTTCAAGTTAATTCAAGTTAATTATTTAAATTGGTGGAAGTAGTTTTTTTCTTTTTATGTGTTTTTGAAAAAATGGCTATTAAAAAAAATGTGTAATTTTGCTTGCAGAGAATTATTTCCCTGCCGGATCGGAAATTCCACTTTATATTTTGAGACTGGCCACTGAAGTGAACTGGAAAAGCGAAAAAGCGTGTTTTATGAATGTTTGCAGAGAAACTGCAAGATTGTACAGTCGACTCGATGCGGACGAAAAATCTAGCAACTGGAAACACGTAACTGAGCACATTATTTACGCCTGCATAAAAAGCAGTTTGTTGCCTCCAAAACATTTTTCTCACGACTCCACGATTCTGAAATTGACCAGCTTACCAGATTTATACAAAATTTTTGAAAGGTGCTGAATCTCATTATACTTAAGGTACTTTTATATACATAAGTTTTTTGAAAATAAACATGTTTTGTACAGTCTATCATGACTTTTTAAATTTTAGTTAGGTTTTTCGTAAAAGATTATATTAAAATTTATTTTTTTTCTCTTATGGAAAATCCCGAGTTTTTAAATTTTTGAATTTTCATCTCATGCACAATATTTAAAATTCGCATATAAAAATTGAAAAAAACACCTAATAAACTCGAATGAACGAATTCGTAAATTTAGATTCTCAGGATTAAAAAAAAATTGTTCTTTGCTCTTCTTGGAGTTTTGGTAAAGTAATTTTTTTTAAGGTGACGAGATTTTTTTTCTTGATTCTTCGTTCTTGAATAAACTAAATAAGGAACATGAGTGGAGAATAAAATAATTTTTTTGATTTAACATTCATAAGTAATTTGTAGGGCTTTCCTGTATTTTCATGATTATATCTTGTCTAGACAAAACTTCATTGAAAAACAATTAGACTTGCAAATCCAAACATACCTCAATGCTGAGCGAACGAATTTAAATATGAATGAAAACAATAACAAACCGACAAAACATTTATTATAAGATTCCTATGCGAAAATAAATTTTTCGCTGGAAATATCGAGGAGAATAAGAATTTTGGAAATTTTTTCAACCCAGTGCAAAATATGAGAAGAAATTGAAAGGGTAATTTTTAGAAAAATATTTTGTTGCCCAAGGTCAGTATTTGAATGTATTGCCGAATTATTAGTCGAATTTTGAGCATGATTATTTAATCTTTGTTCAAAAATTTGCAATATTTGTTTATGAAAATAACATGCAACAACATGTTGGATGAGTTTTTACAATTTACATTTCAAATACCATTTTGAAGATGACTATTATTCGAACATTAATTTCTCTCTTAATTTTGCACAGAATATTTCAATAAAAAAATACGTTTCAAATATTTTGGAACAAAAAACTGAAAAAAAAAATTGTTCTAAAATTCTTGTACTGTCGCGGTAATTTTACGATCTTTTTATCCCCTTAAAGATACGCCCCTGAGAGTAAGTATCGTTTCACTGTAAGAATCGATACATAACATTAGTATCGATAGTTTTTCCATCTGCATTGAAACGTATTGAAGAATTTTCCTGACTTTTCCCAGCTCTGACGAAGGCGTTGAACCGGTTGAACGTCATTGAACGTCATTGAACGTCATGGACCCGGAAACGCCGCTATACCAAAGGGTATTTAGCAGTATTTAGCAAGCTACAAAATTTAAACATTGGTTTATTATTCCTTAGGAGAAAAATTTTCGCTTTGATTTTGCACAAATTCACGCATGCGTATTTTTCAGGAATTCAGTGTAGTTATCGAATGCATTTTTTTGGCAAGTATAATTTCCCATGATTTCGTAGAAAACGATGCTTAAAATTGCAAAAAATGTGGTGTTCGAAAATGCAAGTTTTTTGAGTATTTGCAGTGCAGTATTTTAATGGAAATTTTACGAAAACTGTTTGGTAAATATTTTGTTTAATTTTCAGCTTTATAAAACACGAGATTCTGAGAAATTTTTTATAATAAAAATTCGTAATTGAAAAAATTGACGAGAATTCAATTTTTTAATTTAAAAACCTAAATAACAAAATTAAAAAATCGAAAAATACAAGACTTTCATATTAGAAAATTTCAATAAAGGAAAATATAAATATATGCGTTTTTAAAACTTTTCATCGGTCAAAAATTCAGAGATTTGAGAGAAATTTTCAAATATTCAGTTTATTTCCGAAAAAATCACCTACATCAAATTGTTAATAGAAATATTCATCGATCCAAAAAAATATCCAACATTTATTTTGTACAAGAAAATGTCTCACTCTGAAACGTCTTTAAGTTCAAACTCGCTTTTTCACGTTTCAAGTGCCCGCATTGACCCTACATATTTGCTTACGTTGAATCGCAGAATGAAAATCGTACACCGATATGCAATGTTTACTTTCTCGTTAACATTTTTCACATGCCATTTGTACCATGTAATTTTTATATTTCTCTAATATTTGTAACTATCTGATGAAATCCTTCGTTTAAAAATCGATGATTTCCTTTCTTTCTATGAAAACTTGAATTTTCTTATCGAAAAAACACATCTTATGCGGCAACTTTATTTTCTTAGTTTTAATTATTTATACAAGGTGACACAATAACCGATGTCAAAGGGTTAATGTTTTCAGAATGAGTGATCGTCTCGCTTGTTCACCGATTATTCTTTCCGAAAACATTGATTGTAAAAAAAAATTGAAAGTTAAAAATTGTTGCAAGTTGGAAACTTCTTATTTCTTATGTCGAGGGGCCAATATTTTCAGAATGAGTGATCGTCTCGCTTGTTCACCGGTTACTCTTTCCGAAAACATTGACTGTAACAAAAATTGAAAGTTAAAAATTGTTGCAAGTTCAAAAAATTTGAGGCAACAAATTAATTGAAAATGAACACCTCCAAATTGTTCGTTTTCGTTTGGATTCAAAATTTTGCAATCGACTTTTCTAGATTTTTTTTTGAATGGCTCTATTTCAATATGTAGATTCGATGCATTTCGCGAGTTCTTGATGAGCTATGACTCACGATTCACGTTAATTTTTTACAGCTCAGTCGACTTTTTTCAACAAACAAATTTCACAAGGAAAAATCGCTCGGCAAATTTTTCGTCTTGATGAGTAATGTTTCATCAGTCATTTCAATTCGTGGACTCATTTAAAATCGGAATTGATATATATAACGTTACCGTGAATTCTGGCGATTGACACGTGAAAATACGAAAATTGAATTCTCAAATATTCCAAGTTAATTAATGGCTATCACCTCATTAAAAAAAAACGTGATTTATGTATATAGTGAAGAAAGCCGAGAAAAAACTTGGACAGAAATTCAGTGAGCTAGCTAATTAATTTTTTTATTGGTGCTAAAAAAAGCTCATTTCTAGAAAAATGAGTTGCCGATTGGGACGCTTTTAAGAGATGGCAAAATATCGATTTATCAATTTTTTCTTTTTAACTATTTATAGGATGGTGGGGGGGGGGTTCAACTATAAAATATTACAATAATATTTTGTTTTCTTTTTAGTTGAATAAATTGCAATATTTATTTTTTGTCGTCCCAAATAATAAACTCTGATATCAAAAATTGGAATTGTTTTTAAAAAAACTTTTTTTTATTTAATATTTGTTTTTTAACTGTGATTTTTTCTCAAAAAAAAAAAAAAAAAAAAATTATCTGGAAAAATTGACCTTTGACATTCAAAAAAAAATCTTTCCAAATCAAGTTTTTAATTTAAATTAGAGATAGCAAACAACGGTTATAAGACCTATTTTAATAAGAAAAAACAGTTATTGCAAAAAAAAATTAACGGAGTATTTCTTAAGAACTCCGTTGCGTTTTCGAAAGGTATTCAATCAGAACCTGTTGAGCATAAAGCAATAAATCAATCTTAAAAAAGTGGTCAAAGTCATCACACGATTTTCATCGCGGCAGACACTAATTTTTTTGCTTTCGTTTGGTTTTATTTTTAAGCGAATTCTCTATGAAAAAGTTCTATCGTATAAATACATGATGCAATGCACGAGAGAAAAATGTGTTCACGAAGTATGAGTTATTTGTTAATATTTTATTTTAGTTTATAAAATTGTGTTTTGTAATTTTATGAACATTAAAAAAAAATTGTCTTGTAATTTTACATAGTTTCCGAAACTTTTTTTTCCATAAGGGCAAATTCGTCACGAGCTAAATTTATTCGTTGCTAATTTTTTTACTTATAATTAGGAAGTTGTGAAATCAATAGGAAGCATAGAAATGCGAAATACTCGATTGAAGCGCCCAGTTATTACGTTTCTGAACACGGAGAAAAATTTTTTGTAAATTTTATCGAAACGGCGGTAGAATTTACCAAACTTTTGGCGAAGTGGTGATAATTTCCAACGTTAGTACTTTTTA
>JAPYZL010046111.1:0-21707 GCA_030522825.1 Platygaster orseoliae
CTGTCGGTCGATTACAGAGGGCTGTACCTGCCGGTACATTCGCATACAGTACAAGACAAAAGTATTCACAGAAATTTTAATCTTGGGGACTGCTATCTTTGGCCATCTTGGATTCCGGACGGTTAGCTTTCCGGACCGATATACTCACCCGCGCAATCATCAAATTTACATGGGAGTTTGCTGCCCCTGATGTGCAGTGTTGTGAACAGTTGTGAATGCTGATTACTGATCAAAACAAACAAAAATTTATAAACAGATAAACAGTATTGGATACTTTACGAAATAAAAGTTCGACTATAAAACGGAAAATCTTTTCGAAGCTACTAACAAAACAGCACAATATATTTCGTAGTGTGGTAAATATGAACAAAATGTGAAAATTGCAAAATGTTGCTGAGTTAATTCAATTGAAACGTCGTTCTGACAGTTACTTTTTCTCAAAATTCAACACATTTTATTGATAATTTTTTAATGTAACTGATAATAAGCGTTTTTTTTTCTAAGAGTTGATCTCAAATAAATGAAAAAATTTGATTAGAGAATTAAAAAAAATTATCTAAACAGCATTACTTCACTTTTCATGACACGAATAAATTTTTCTTCAAAAAATCTAAAATGAAATTTTCAGTTCCGAAGTTGAATATTATGTGAAAAATCTTTAGTAATTAATAGAAAATTGTAAAAGATTCTTTTGGGGTTTTGGTAGAGCTTCGATAAAATTCTGGAACTCGAATGTTTTTTTTTTATGTAATCAATGTAGTTGTAAATAATAAACTTGATAACAATATAGTAACTAAATCATTTTTAAAGATAATAATGAAAATAATTCCTTAAGAAATTTATAAAACATACACAGCGTAGAAAATCGAGGATGGTATCTATTGTGCATAAATTTTTTAAGCATTCTTGATTTTTTGCATAAATTTATTGAACATACAGATTTTGTGTAGCGGTCGATTGTGCATAATTTTTTGTGCAAATTGAAATTATAGATTGTCTTTCATATATACAAGAAAATAGTTGCAACAATCGATAGAAAATCTGAATTTCAATTTCAGTGACTTGGTTTTTATAAAAAATGGCAAAATTCTTAGAAAAATCAGGAATTACTTATGATAATTCTGCTTTTTATAAAGCCGACCTTCTGAATTTCTTATGAAAAAATTTTCTTCTGAAAATTATGAAAATATTATAAAACTCACTTTATAATTAATACGTTTATTATTATTATTATTATTTATTATAAAAGCCTTTTAAAAACTAGTCGCACTTTTAGAAAAAATGTCAAAATCTAATAAAAAATTAATCATATAAAATATCATACATTGAATATTTTAATATAAAATATTGCACAAAATCTTATTTAAAATACTGTAATAAAAGTATATTCATATAGAAAATGAAGAATAAAGGAAATTCTGAAAATATAGTCATCAACTAAAGATGAAAAATACAAATATACTGAAAAATTGAAAAAGACTGTTTTTTCGGAAAAACTGTTCAAATAGAAAAAATTTTATAGAACAAATTTTTGTATAAATTTTATACAAAAAAAAATTTTTATGAAAATATGATTTTTTAAAAATTTCTACAGGAAATAGAATATTCTGAGAAAAACTTTTCTTATAAGGTTTTTATAAGGTTACTATTTAAAAAAAGTATACTATAATAATTTATAATAATTTGATAAGATCGATCTTATATAAATTTGTATAATGTTTTTATGAAAATCAAAATTACTATAGGGTCACAGATCAGCAACACAAGCAAGTATTATTATTATTTACAAGTATTTTAATTATTTATTTTATAATTACAAATAAATTATCAGGATATAATTATTATCAATAATTGCATTCTCAAGAAGCATTCGTAAATTTTAGGTTGCTTATTACAAGTTGATATAATTTTAAACAAAGATATTGTTGTTTTATGCATTTAAACAATTATAATATGCACAATGGACTGCTGCACAAAAATCTGTATGCACAATAAATATATGCACAATGTTAATAATGCACAAAAAATTTACGCACAATAGATACCCTCCCAAAAATGGTTAAAGTATCATATTTTTAAAATCATATGTAGAGTATATTAATAAATGTTGGCAATTTTTGTAGTACTCAAATATTTTATTATGAAAAAGTAACTGATAACTAGGGCAACAAAAAATATTTTTTTCGAAAAAAAATATTTGAATAGAATTTTCAAAGTAATTTTTGAAAAATAAATATTTCCAAAGTGTACAGGTTTATCGTAAATATTTCCCAACTTTTCATGTACAGAATGAAAAAATTCTTGAATGTGAAACTAAAGAAATGACAAACATAGTTGTTACTTATGACATTTGTTTATTAAGAGACCTAGAAACAAACTTCAATAAATGTAAAAATCATTTCATTAAAATTCCAATTTATTAGAATAAATCAAACGACTATATAAAATGAATCGGTGGAAATCATTCACTCATGAACACCTTCAACATCACATTGTATTATAATGCAATAGATTTATCAACTAATATACTTGAGAGAAAAAAATGAAAAATATTTAATGTCTATCCCAAATATTTAACCTCATTTTTAATGAATATTAAATAAATATTTCATGATATTTTGGTAAATATTTTTTGTTGCCCTGCTGATAACCAACGATTTTATTAGCAATAATTTTTTTTGTTTATTACTGTGTTTATCCTGAAAAACTGTAATAATTTAATTAGAGAATAAGTACTTGAAAATATTTAGTATTACTTCAAATTTGATTGAAAATTGTTTTTCGAAAAATTTGAGATGAAATTTTCCATTCTGAAATTTTTTTAAATAGTTTTTGTAGAGCTATAATGAATTTTGAAATTTAAATGTTCTTTATAACTAATTGTAAGTTACTTAGTTTATGTAAATTACAAAACAAGTGATAATAACAATCAATATGAAATTATTTATTCATTCTTAACAAACTTTAAAAATGTACATCATATTGTAAAAACTGTCAAAATTATCGAATGTGTAACATGTAATGTACAAAAATTGATTTCAATATATTGAAAATTTCTTCGAAACTACTTTTTTTTAATATATATGAAACCGAGAATAAAGGATGATGTATGTGCAATTATTTTTGGAATAATTTCAGAACTTTACGAGAATTATTTTCCAAACTTGACCATAAAGTATAAAATTAAATTTCATGATATATTTTTTTAAATTTATTAATTTTTTTTATTATTAAAAGTATAGAAAAAAATTTTTTTTTCAAATTAATGAATTCAAATAAATCTGTATTATTATATGTATTTTTTTAAGTATACAAGTATTTATTTTATTGTACGTATTTCAAATGTATTTTATCATATATTATAAATTTGTTTTCAGTATTTTGATATTTGATAAAATATGATATGAAAATTCTAATTACTTGATTTTTCTGAATATTTAAAATGCAAATAGTTGAAATGATTAATCATCAATAGTTTTTTGAATTCCAAATTGATTCCATATAATTCACTCATAAAACGAGAGTTGCAAAAAAGTTGTTTAGAAAGTTGTAAAAAACCATGAAATATTATTTTAGTTAATTAATAAAAAAAAAATTTTCAATTAAAAATTAATGAGCGTATGGAAAACTAAAAACATATCTAAAGTCGTTAAAAATGTAATGTTTTCCAATTTCGATAATGTTCGAAAACTCATAGGATTTCTAAAATTTCGTTTACCTTTAAAAATTTTATAATCCCAACGACCTAACTTTTATATAAAATATTATACCAAAAATTTTTCAGGAAAAAAAATTTTCTAAATATTGATAAAGTAATAGTTAAAATGGTGGATAAAATAACAACTTATCAAATTTAATGATTTTTGAAAATAATTAGAGTTGCAAAAAAATTGTTCAAAAATGTATGTGAGATCATAGAATTTTTTCAATTGATGAACATATAAGATAAATTTACATTGCTTAAAAAAGTTTCAAGAATATAGAAAATGATTGTAACATTTTAAAAGTATAGAAAAATTTTTAAATATTTATATGTTAACAAAGCTTACAACGTTGTAAAATCACACGAGAATTTTTTTTTTTTTTTTTTTTTTTTTTTTTTTTTTTTTTTTTTTTTTTTTTTTTTTTTTTTTTTTTTTTCCTTTTTTTTTTTTTATAAATTTTATTTTCTGTAGAAATGTTTACAAAAAATTTTTTTTTTTTAATTCCAGTTTAGAAGAAATGTATGAGCCTTTTATATTTTCTCATGAAAAATTTGAAATTTCTTATAAAAGTGTCACTAGTTTTTATAAAAAGTTTTTTTCTTATTTGAATTTTGCAGGGTCGACCTTATAAGAAATAAAATTCTCAAAAGTAATTTTGAACTGTTATAAGAATTTTGTCATTTCGTATAAGAAATAAAATCACTAGTGTAAAAACATGTTTGGAAAATTCCTTGTAATAGGGGCTTGGTCGAATTCATTTTTTCAAGGTTTTACATTATTTTTAGTAAATCGTATAAAAAAATTTTCATGTGATTTGTCAACGTTATAAACTTTATGAACATATATTTATTGATTTCCAAAACGTTTTTAAGGAATGAGTTTTTTTGATTTCCATTGACCTTTGAAAACTTTCAAAGAAAGAACTTTTATCTTAACGAAACTCAATATTGAGATTTTTAACACTAAAAATCAGTTTTTTAAGTTTTATATTTTCAGGAAATTCTGGAATAATTTGCATGAAGTTCAAAAAATTTACCAAGAAATAAGGCATTTTCCAAAACAAATAAATTCAATAGTAGATCATCATTAATTGCATCCTGAATCATTCGTACTTAAATGGAATTTGAATGGACATTGTAATGAACATAATATTTTCGATTAACCATAACTTTATCAATCCTTCTTCTTGATTCCAACAACAAACTGAAAATTTCAGAAAAATCAATCTACAAAGCATTCGAAAAATGAAAATTCACAACTTTGAAGTAAACAAAATCACTGGTGTCAATATCAAAAAATTTTCAACAACCTTTAAAATAAAATTTTCAGTTTTCTACATTTGATGAGCTTAAGAAAAAGAAAAAAAAAACACTTTTATTCCGAAAAAATCATTTCCCATATTTTTCTGTTTTTTTAATTTACATAGTTTGTTTTCCGAACAAAAGCTGAGATAAATTTCGCTAAAGCTTGAACAGCAGCTGATAAAAGAAAAAAAAAATTATCTGGAAAGTGTTAGTGCATAAGCTTTATTTGCATGTAAAGCTATCAATTTCAATAGGTCAAGAGCCTTGGAACTTCGCTCCCTGTTGTCATAAAAGTCGGCACCTTGTTGAAATGAAGTTGCTCGCAATTTGGGCGATATTCGCCGTAACCGTAAACTTTGGCGTTGCCTGGCACACGTTCGCGCGAGGCCGGGGTAAAAATGGAAATTTGGGCACTCCCAGACTCTCGGGAAATCACGATCTTCCACCAGAACAATGGTTCAAACAAATTCTGGATCATTTCAATCCGATGGACGGCGCTTTTTGGGAGCAAGTACGCGAGCGAAATTCGAACTATTCTGAATAACTGAAGTAACAATTTAAAGGTCCTTTGTGAAGAATTGAAAAATTTTGATATGCAACCGTTTTTCTTATGCTACGAAAATGGTAGAATAATGTAATGACACATTTTTTATATGGGTCATTTCATGGGTGAGAGATTTAGCTCTAGTTCGTTTTTCTACAGTGTTTTTGGAATATTTGCATAATGATATTTTCGAAAATCAAATTGTTTTTAGGAATATGTAACTGAAAAAGTTTACAAAAGATAATTCTAAACGTTTGTTCAAATATGCTAATAACAATTAATTTTTACATGTATCATGAGCAGTTATTGCATGCTATTTTTAGAAACAAATTTTGAAAGTTTCATACAACTTTATTTTACAAAAAAACACTACATTTTTCTTACATATTACAGAATAAATTTTTAAATTTTGGAATAGTTTCATAGTTTTTGGGTTTTAATTTTTAAAGCTGAGAGGTTTCACACTTCATATTAAATCGGGGTATAGGTTTATAGAACTTATAAAAATAAGTTTTGTGTTACGTTTCTCAAAATTTTTATTTTCAATCTGAAGCTGAAAATTATTAACCAAAAAAGTATTCATTTCTCTATTCCAAAATCTTGAAAATTTAGTTACTCGTTTACGAGGAAAGTTTGATAAAATTATACTTCAAATTTCTAACGTTAAAAAATAAATATAATTACAAATATTGTTTTTATTAACTTTTATAGTTGAAGTTATATAAAATTAGTGTTTAACAAATGTTATTTGATGCTACTGACTGTTTTTTATTTTATTTTTTTGGTGAAGTAAAAAACCATTTTATCGTCGTTTTCGTTAATTGTTTAAGCGTTTGGGACTTCAGAAATATTGAGAAAAATTTTTTTTATACATTGTTCATGAATTTGTTGAATTTCTTTGTGAAAATCACACCCAAAAATTTTTTATGATACACTATTTGAAAGTTTGAAGTCTATAAAATATTGTATAGCTTTTTGAATATTTTATCATAAATATTTCATCACTAGTATATTACTAAAAATTAACGATTTTTCAACAAAACTATTGGTAAATATTTATTGCTCGCTAAGTTCCTACGTATTAATGAGGTAGAAAAATACATATTTTTTTTATTAAAGCAAAAAAGAGTTTAGGCCGAATCTCCTATGGAATGACATATTTTTCATTAATTTTTTGTTTTTATTCTGTTTAGAACCTAATAAAGGTTGAAATATCGATTGTTGAAAGTAAAGTTGGGCATTAATTAACTCAAATTGGTTATCTAACGACTCTCATTTATTTATAAAATAATGAAGGGAACAATTAGAAAATTAATGTTCTTCTGTTTAGAGATATTTCACTAACACTCAATATTACAAACCCGGTGGACCCGCATTTTTAATGATCGGTGGCGAGGGCCCAGCGAGCGCCAAATGGATGGCCGAGGGCCAATGGATCGAATACGCCAAGCAATTTAACGCCATTTGTTTTCAATTAGAACACCGATACTACGGGAAAAGCCATCCAAAACCGTAAGCAACACCCCCCCCCCCCGCCTTCTATTTAAACCTAACGAAAAAATTTTTTCTTTTTAAATTGATATGAGAAAACATTTTATATACAGCGCATTTCATTGAATGATAATTGTATTTTAATAATTCTTTGATTCTTGTAATTACCATGTTTAATTAGTTTTTTAGATTTATTTGAGATCATTGAGTATGAAAATAACTCTCTTTTATTTTTCCAAAGAAGCGTTATCGAAATATTTGCAGCAGTGTATTTTTTGACTCTTTTTTTAGTTATTGCTGAAAATAACAAGAACGAGCAAAAAAAATTTTGTGTTGTTGCAATGACTATTTATTCAGCTATATTTATTTTATCGATCATAAAAGTGGTTTTAAAGTAACAGGTGCTAAAGGTAAAAAAAGTTCGTTTATACAGATTTGTAAAAAATTACTGATGTTCATTTTTTTTACTTAGTTACTATTATATACTACTATTTATAATACTACTTATATACTACTATTTTTCTACACGCAATCATTGAAATATGAGAAAAAAATTCAAACTGTTACTTATGTTAGTAAAACAAATAAACATGAATAGTTAAAAAAAATTTCGGAAAACGCACTTTTTTTGACTTTTAGCGCCTACTACTAAAATCGATAAAAACAGTATGTCACCGTAAAACTAAGAAGCATTCCATTCAAATATTACATGTTTTTTATTACTAGAATTTATCGTTTTTGTAATTTTCGGAAATAATTGAAAAGTTCCGAAAAACACGTTTTTTGCTGATATTGCTTAAATAAGTTTCATTTTTGTACTCAGTGAGCCCAAATTAGCCTCAAAAACGCTTTTCTCACAAGGTACATTTTTCACGTAAATTATTGTAATTGAGTAAGAATTTGAATATAGTGGAAGTTCACGTTGAATTATCCACGTTTCGTGGATTTAATAGAAAAGACAAAAATTCAAGGAAGAAATCTTAGAAGTTATGGAGGAAAAGAAAGAAAGGGGAAGGTAAGAAAAAATTAGACGATAGCACAGAAAGTCTGCCGTTACGTAAAACTACGTCAATCAATGACAAGTTTGATGTCATTTGATGTTGACGAATCGTCTTTAAATTTAATAGTAAAAGTGGTATCAGGCGCGTAGGCACTAGGGGGTTTTGGGGGTTCAAACCCCTCCTGAAATTGGCGATGAATTTATTAATTATCATTTTACAAGAAATAGACAAGAGTGATTATGATAAGAAAATAATTTACAAAATAACAATACTATATCATAATATGAGTTAAATTCGAAGTTTAGAATTTTCAGTTTTTCTGACTTAAAATAAAGTATTTTATGGAATTAATAAAAAAACAATATGTAGCCAAACATTTCCTATAAGAAAAAGTGTGAAAATTTTTTTAAATAGTGATTTATGAAAAAAGACTGAAATCTACGAAAATTATAAGAATCTAGAAACTTTGAAACTTGAAAATGAGGTTCTAAAAAATTTATACAGGAATTCATAAAATACCAGAAAATCTTTTGAGTCATAAAATTTCTGAAAAATATACTAAAAGTTATTAAATTCTATGAAAGAATTGCGTTTTCCAAAAATCCTAACAAATGGCATCAATGCATAAAAATACTAGAAAACGATGCAAAATCTTACAAATACTGAAAAATTGAAAAAATTCAAGGAATACATAAAATATTTAAAATTAACGTAGACCAAATTATCCATGAGGTCTATGAAATTATCAAAAATCTATCTATATTTTCATTGTAGAGTATCGAATTTTAAGAAATGATATATAAAAATCAACAACAATACCAGAAATCTTGAAAAATAATACGAAATACTTTTGATTTTTGTAAATACTAAAAAAATTCGACAAACACTCAAAATCTTTTCATACTGAAAAACTTCATAAAAAAAATTTTTATAACAATGTTATTTCATGAACGATAGACGAAAGTGATGATATGATAAAAAAAAGAATGCAGAAAAATAACAATAATAACACAAAAAATCAGTGAAATTCAAATTAAGTCTAGAATTTCTAGTTTTTCTAACTCTAAAAAAAAACTATTCCAAATTCAGAAGTATTTTTTCTCAAATGGAATTATAATTATGAATGTTTGACTTTACAGTATATATACAGCAAAAGATTTTTAAGGTAATAAAAATTATAAATATTGCTAACCAGAAATTTTCAATACTACAGCATTATATACTTGAAATATGTGTAGCTTTAATATTTTCAAAAATCTTTAAAAATATTCAAGTTACAGAACTTTGATTCTTTGAGAATTAAACCCTGGAAAATCGATGTATAGAAATTCAAAATAAAATCAGAAAATCCGTTAAGTTTTGAAAAAACATCAAAAACATAAGAAAAAAAGGTCTTGTACTTAGTTACTTAAAAATCACAAAAATTGAATTATAAGAACATACAAAATATGCAACTCTTGACCAAAAAAAAAATTTTTTTAATCATATATATCGGAAATACTTGTTCAAGGATTAAAGATTATGAAATCCTGAAGAAAATAAGTATAGATTTTCTCGAAAAACTCTCTCCGAAATTTGTTTCTGCTTACGCCATTGAGTGGCATTATCCATTTTCGTTCCATCCACTTCAGTTGCATCAAAATTTCGTTGCAAATCAACCCAACTCTATAGCACAATCAATAGCAAACCGTGTGGAAAGACGTAGTTCTAAACGTAAAATGGGGAGAGTGAGAATTTAATTAAATAAAAGGTGGTGGAAGCAAAAGGGAAGTCTAAATTTACATCGTGGATTTCGGGAAGTTTTTTTAATAATATACAGAGATATGTAATAATTTTGTAGAATAATATATTTTTCATAGTTAAATGTATTCAGGGACTTGAGCGTGAAAAATTTGATGTACCTGAGCTCGGAGCAAGCTTTGGCAGATTTAGCATATTTTATTGAGGAAATGACCAAGAAAACTAAATTGCCTGAGGGAACTAAATGGATCACGTTTGGTGGATCGTATTCCGGGTCTTTATCAGCTTGGATGAGAGTGAAATATCCGCATCTCGTCCATGGTGCGATGTCCGCCAGCGGCCCATTGCTGGCGAAAATTGATTTCCAAGGTAGTTTTCGACTCGGAATCGTATTTCGTCAGTTTTAAATTAAATTACGATTGTTAGAGAACACTTTTGATGAATAGGTGAAGCGCTAGATATATTTTGAGAATATTGAAAAATGTTGATAATTAGAGATTTTGATGATTTATGAAATTCGTATTTTATGAGGATATAATATAGTTGTAAATAGTTTACTTAACTTTTAAAGTTTTGTAACATGTGAAAGTAATTTAATGTAGAATAACCTGAGTAGAAAATTGAGTTTATCTATTATTTTCTTAGAATTTTTTTGAATTTTAAAAAACGTGTGGAAGGCTCGAAACTATTAAAATGTAAGTATTACTAGTATTTTATTATTATTATTTTTTTAATTAATTATTACAAACTCCAATTACTTTTTGGGGTATCACATAATTTTTCAACTTGAATCTTGCATTCTAACTTTCCCTAATTTATGAAGATTCAAGTTGGAAAATTATGTAAGACTCCAATAATAATTAGTAATCGAAACATTACTTTTTAACTTGAATTTTTATAAACTAGGACAACTTAAAATCCAAGGTCCAAGTTGAAAAATAATGTAAGACTCCAATAATAATTTTTAACTTGAATGTTGCATTTAAACTTTCCTTAGTTTATATAGATTCAAGTTGAACAATTATTATTAGAGTTTTTCATAATTTTTCAACTTGAATCTTCCATTCTAATTTTCCATAGTTTATTATAATTCAAGTTGGAAAATTATGTAAAACTCCAATAATAATTGGTAATCAGAATATAATTTTTCAACTTAAATTTTTATAAACTAGGGAAAGCTAAAATGCAAGATTCAAGTTGAAAAATTATGAAAAAATCCAGTAATAATTGTTAAACTTGAATGTTGCATTTTAACTTTCCTTAGTTTACATAGATTCTAGTTGAAAAATTATTACTGGAGTTTTATACAATTTTTCAACTTGAATCTTGCATTTTGAATTTCTCTAATTTATTAAGATTCAAGTTAAAAAATTATGTAAAACTCCAATTATGATTAGTAATCAAAACATTATTTTTCAACTGGAATCATTATAAACTATGGAAAGTTAGAATGCAAGATTCAAGTTGAAAAATTATGTAAAACTCCAATAATAATTGGTAGTCAAACATTATTTTCCAACTAAAATTTTTATAAACTAGGGAGAGTTAAAATGCAAGATTCAAGTTGAAAAATTATTTACAACTCCAATAATAATTTTTCAACGTGAAAGTTTGCATTTTAAGTTGCCATAGTGTATATAGATTCAAGTTGAAAAATTATTATTGGAGTTTGACATAATTTTTAACTTGATTCTGCATTTTAACTTTCCATAGTTTATTGAGACTCAAATTAAAAAGTTATGTAAAATTCCGATAATAATTGGGAATCAAAACATAATTTCTCTACTTGAATTTTTATAAACTAGGGAAAGTTATAATGCAAGATTCAAGTTGAAAAATTATCTACCTAAAACTCCAATAATACTTTTTCAACTTGAATGTTGCATTTCAACTTGCCATAGTTTATATAGATTCAAGTTGAAAAATTATTATTGAAGTTTCACACAATTTTTCAACTTGGATCTTGCATTTTAACTTTCTCTAATTTATTAAGATTCAAGTTTAAAAATTATGAAAAACTCCAATAATAATTGGTATTCAAAACATTATTTTTCAACTGGAATCTTTATAAACTAGGGAAAGTTATAATGCAATATTAAAGTTGAAAAATTATTATTGGAATTTCACATAATTTTTCAACTTAAATGTTGCATTTGAACTTTCCTTTAGTTTATATAGATTGAATTTGAAAAATTATTATTAGAATTTTACATAATTTTTCAACTTGAATATCTTTATAAACTAGGGAAAGTGAAAATGCAGATTTAAGTTGAAAAATGATTTATAATTGGAGTTTCACATAACTTTTCAACTTGAATCTTGCATTTGAACTTTCCCTCGTTTATAAAAATTTAAGTTTAAAAATTACTTAAAATTCCAATAATAATTTTTCAACTTGAATGTTGCATTTTAACTTTCTCTAGTTTATTTAGGTTCAAGTTGGAAAACTATGTAAAATTCCAATAACAATTAGTCATCAAAACATAATTTTTCAACTTAATTTTTATAAACTAGGGAAAGTTAAAATGCACGATTCAAGTTGAACAATTATGTAGAACTTCAATAATATTTTTTCAACTTGAATGTTGCATTTCAACTTTCCTTAGTTTAATATAAATTCAAGTTGAAAAATTAGTATTGGAGTTTTACATAATTTTTCAACTTGAATATTTTTATAAACTAGGAAAAATTAAAATGTAAGAATCAAGTTAAAAAATTATTCTTGGAGTTTTACACAATTTTTCAACTTGAATCTTGCATTTGAACTTTCCCTGGTTCATAAAAATTCAAGTTTAAAAATCACGTCAAACTCCAATAATAATTTTACAACTTGAATGTTGCATTTTAACTTTCCTTAGTTTATATAGATTTAAGTTGAAAAATTGTTATAAGAGTTTTACATAATTTTTCAACTGGAATCTCGCATTTTAACTTTCCCGAGTTTATTTAGGTTCAAGTTGGAACACTATGTAAAACTCCAATAACAATTAGTAATCAAAACATAATTTTTCAACCTTAATTTTTATAAACTAGGTAAAGTTACAGTGCAAGATTCAAGTTGAAAAATTATGTAGAACTTCAATAATATTTTTTCAACTTGAATGTTGCATTTCAACTTTCCTTAGTTTATTATAGATTCAAGTTGAAAAATCATTATTGGAGTTTTACATAATTTTTCAACTTGAATATCTTTATTAAGTAGGAAAAATTAAAACGCAACATTCAAGTTAAAAAATTATTGTTGGAGTTTCACACAATTTTGCAACTTGAATCTAGCATTTCAATTTTCTCTAGTTTATAAAGATTCAAGTTAAAAAATTATGTAAAACTCCAATAATAATTGGAAATCAAAACACGATCGTGATAAAAATTTGTGGAAAACTCGAAATTATGAGAAAGAATTACAAATTTTTTTTTACGATCATGTTTTGATTTCCAGTTACTATTGCAGTTTGAGATAATTTTTCAACTTCAGTATTTTAAAACCAGGAAAAGTTAGAATGCAAGATCGCTCAGTTAATATTATTTTGTAGAATAAGATACAATTTTTGTTGAACCAAATGAAATTGATAAACATAATATCGCGTAAATTTATCAAGATTTAGTAAATTTTGGCAATTTTCAGAATTTTTTAAAAATCTGTGATAGATATCCGAAGGTGTGAAATTTATTTTCAAACAATTTCATCTTTTAATAAAATAATTCGTAACTTTTTAATTAGATTTTATTTCTCTTTTCATATGCCCGTGATTTTCTTACAATTAAAATCGTTTTTCTTTTATTTCCGCAGAATATTACACAGTTGTGGCGGAATCATTGAAAAAGTATTCCGAAAAATGCGTCGACGCACTTGTAGAAGCCAATAAGCAAGCCAATATTATGCTGAAGCATTTGATTGGCCGGCAAGGAATTGAAAAAAAATTCAAGTTCGTATTATTTGAACATAATTTACATTTTGTGATTATAATAATTTTCTTTGAATTAAAAAATATAACATACAACGATATTTTTTGAAAAAATTATTCTTATTTTAAAATTATTACTAAATTATTCCTTACTGTAAATTCAATTTATTGAAGTTAATTAAATATTTTCAATAATTAAGTAACTTATATTAAGGTAATGATTTGTTAAATCATAGACTATATCTATTATTCTTGATTAATCCCACAAACAATAAAGCACATTATATAACTGATGCTTATTTTTCGTGATTTTTATTTAAGTAAAAACTAAATTTTTTTTGTATCAATTTTTACTACCTTGATTTTGATTTAAATTTTTACCTACTTGATATTCTATTACAATTTTCTTTTTGTGACTTAGATTGTGTGATCCCATTGACTCTGGGCACACGACCAAAGAAGACATAGCAAATTTGTTTGAATCAATCGCCGGAAATTTCGCCGAAGTTGTTCAGTACAATAAAGACAATCGTGAAGAATCCTATTACTCTATAGACGATATTTGCAATATTTTGATTGACGATAAAAACAGCGTCGCCATCGACAGATTGGCAAATGTCAGCAATATGCTACTGGAGTCAAATAAACAAAAATGCCTAGATTACAAGTACATCAAAATGATTGAGGAAATGAGGAATATTTCCTGGTCCAACGAAGTTGAAGGCGGTAAATTTTACTTAACAATTTTTCTTTTCAGAATAATCTAAGTTTATTTACAGATTTTGAAAACTTGGCAAGATTTTTATTTTGTTGGAAAATTTTGCATGAGTGTTTTGCAGAACGTGAAAATTTTGTTTATTTGATATTTTCATTGAAGAATTTAAATCAATGATTTGTCAATCGAAAATCTTTTTTGTATCGCAAAAAAAAAACGAAAAAAATACAACTATCGATATTACCTGCAAAAAAGAAAAAAAGTAGTTTTATAATAATGCATAAGCATCAAAATGTAAAACATTGATTTTCAGGTCGTCAATGGACGTACCAAACTTGTACGGAATTTGGATTTTTCCAAAGTTCCACGGCTGAGCCGCTTTTGTTTAGCGACACTTTTCCAGCCGAATTTTTCGTGAAACAATGTGGTGATATTTTCGGGCCACGGTATGCATAATGAAAGTGTCATGGAAACATCATTCAAGGGAGAAATCATTTTTTTATTTAAACATGCTTTGAATTTAAGCGTTTGTTTGATTACAAATTTGGGATATTTATTCTAGATTCATTGATTTCGTATATTTGTTCAATATTTGATTATTTTTGAAATATTATTTCGATTTGTTGAATTTGTTCCTTTTTTTGGAATTCCACAACTTCACAAAATTTCTAAATTTATAAGGGAAATTCTCAGGAAAATTAAGAAATCGCCGGATCTTAAACATGATCTCTGAAGTTACTCTTTATTTTAAAAAACTTTAGAATCCCTATTTTGAAAAATTTAATAACATTTTTTGATATTTTGAGTAACTTTAGAGATATTTGCAAAATTATAGACGATTACATCGTATTTTTTATTTGTTTCGAAAAATATCAACAAATTTTCGATCTCAAAGTTATTTTGAAATTTCCTTGTAACTACGAAGAATTCGCTTAAAAATTTACGAGATGACAAAATTCTTTTGTATGTTATTATTAATAGAATAATTTTTTTTAATTATCTTGCATAAAAAATTATGGTCCAAAATAAGTAGGAAAACTTTTTCTGGGAAACTGCGAGAGCAAAACACACGAATCATAATTTTCCTTAGTTTTTGTGGAATTGCGAAAAAAAATACATGTCTGACAAACAATTATTATTCAAGATATCCTGACTTGTTGGATCAATCCGTGAAACGAACAAACATTTTTTATGGTGGATTAAATTTGGATGTAACAAATGTTGTTTTTGTTCATGGGAGTATCGATCCATGGCATGCCCTGGGAATCATCGAATCCAATAATGTAAATGCGCCTGCTATTTACATTGAAGGTAATAGAACCAATAAAATAATTACAACTTTCGTGAACAAAGTGTTTTGAAAAACGTGAAAACGAAAATTGAGTTATTGCAAAAAAAAAAAAAAACACATTTTTAACCCATGAAAAATAATTCTACAAATCTAGAATTTCATAAATCACGAAAAAGAAAGTTTAAACTGACTGATTTTTTCAAACTTAATTTTTTTAAAACAAAAACTGTGATAGTTTGCATTGTAGATGCGATAAAAAAAATTTTTAACAGAATTCAGTCTGCGATCATTGAATTTGTTTACAAAATGTTCCGATATTGCGAAATTTACATTGATCTGGTTGGAATGTTGAAATTTCGAAAAAGGTCAAACGATTTTTCAGACTGAAAAGTGAATTCTTGCATTTGTAAACTAAATATTTGGAAATAATTTAGACGATTTTGGCACAGAGAATGTAAATCCTGTTGAAAAATTAAAAAATCTAAATTTCTCAAAAATTTTGAAACGTGGAAAAAAAAACATCAAATATCTAGTAAAATTTTCCATAGTTTTTAATTATTTCGTTCTAAAAATTATACAACTTGCAAATTTTTTGCAGGAACTGCTCATTGCGCAAATATTTATCCACCTTCGAAAAACGATTTACCTCAATTGGTTGATGCCAGAAAAAAAGTAGGAGAATACATTCAAAAATGGCTGGAAAGTTAATTTCCAAACTTACAAACGTCGAAAAAATACTACATAAATACAAAAGTTTCTATCATAGGATATTTTATCTTTTTTTTTCTGATTCTTGCCTTTGAGCAAATTTTTTACGGTGAGTGACAGCAACAAAGAATTTTTTTCAGAACGTCGTTTTCGACGAAATGTATGGAAAATAAATAAAAAATGATTTTTATTTATTGTCTTTTCTTACGTAGATGATAAAATAGTGTTTGAAAAATTTGAAACTCGTAATACATCAATGTCATAATTTTGTAATTTTTTGGTTTTATATAAGAAATTAAATCGATTTTCAATATCGTAGGATTTGAATCACTATTTTGAAAATAGAGGTAAAATAAAAAGTTGTTTTTCGAGTATAATTTTTTCTTGTCAACATGTAAAATTTTCTACTAAGGCGTTGACAAATTTTTATTTTATTGAGTTGATTATCGACTTCCCCGAAAACTTATAAAAAGAACTTGACAAACTTGATGTTTTGAAAAATTTCGCAAATTCATTTACGAGGATTACAGAACTTTTTCAAGAATTTATATGTGAGCTTTCTTAATTCTCGATTTTACAAATTAAGTTCAGTCCTTCATAATACTGAATTTTTCGAATTGCGTTGTAGCTTTTTAAATAGAACGCTTCGAAAAGAATTTCTTAAAAATTTTCTTCCTAGAAAATCTACCTATTTCGAAAGTCAAGTTTGTATGTTACGTATTCACATTCAAGTAATTCCGTGTAAAAGTTACCATTCAAAAAAAGAGTTATTCAAGACGTAAAAAGTTTATAATTTGGATTTCTTTCCACTTCTATGAAAAAAATACAAGACCAAATACGTTTAAAAAAGGATTATTTACTGAGGTACCTACAATTTGAAATACACAGGCATAAAAGAAAACATAAATTTTAAGTGATAGATATTTTAAGTTTTGATGTGTATTACATTTTCCTACACGATGAAAAATTTTTGACAATCACTTATGTGCACGCGAAGTGAATTATGATCAATCTGCGCAATTACTGAAGATAAGAATAGATCATGTTTTCCTCGATCTTTATGATTGCTTGATTGACTTACGTGATCAACACGTTCTTGGATTACACGTGAAAATGTACATTCGCGAATGCAACAAAAAGTTTTTTTTTCACCAGCAAAAGTAAAATACCAATTACTCAACCGTCGTACACTTATAATTATACGAGTAGTTTTTTTCATTCTGATAAATAAAATAAAACATAATTTTAATAGGGCAACATTATTTTATTGAAAATGATTTACGAATGATTTTCACAGTTAAAATAACTTTTACAGTTTTATTGTATTGCGATTTCCATTTTATTTTAATATTCTATCATATGGCTGTCAAAACTTTTAAAAATCTGTCAAAGTGGTCATTCTGAATTTGAACATTTTTTGGCCATTTCTCGCAATTCCTTTCTATCGATTTTCCCACTCGACGTTCGGGGGAATTTTTCAAGAAACTTCACTCCTCCACGAAGTTTTTGTAAATCGCCCAAAGTTGCAACCAAATCTTTTAACTGGCTTTCCGATACCTTAATGAAAATTACGTTTAGTTATTAATTATTTGAAATTAAAAACCATGTTGAACAGTGAACAGTGTTTTTCCACTGAAAATCAGTTGTTTCTAGCGCATATAATTTGATACGACGATTTGAAAAACTGATATGATCGAGAGCCACGCAAGGCTCTTGAATTAGTACATAAAAAGTCATATTTTATGTATAGTTGTATATTTATCATATTCATTACTAACATTGATTTTTATTGATAATAATTTCAATTAGAAGTTATTTCTCAACTAAAACATTATATAATATAAAATAAATTTTTGATTATTGACGATTCATATGAATTTTTATATTTATTTATAAAAGCCTTGTAAGGCTTTCTATATGTGACACGATATGAGAAAATATACCTAAGTGTCCTAATCGTTAAGGCTTAATTTCTAATTCCCTGGAGACAGATAATGTGCTTTGACGATTAGAACGTTAAGTTATACCTTTTCTCAGATAGCGTCACATTTCTAAAATAATGTTTTCGATTAAAAAAAATGCTTTAGTCATCACCTCAAAACCTGGTTTTTTTGTTACGAAAGCCAAAGGATGGTCTATGTCAGTAATATGGGGTACAGCAACAACTGCGACTTCTAAAACCCCTGGATGCTTCAGTAAACAATCTTCTATTTCTGCAGGAGATACGTGATGACCTTGAACTTTTATAATTTCTTTAAGTCTGTCAACTATGAAAACGTCACCTTCTTCGTCGTAATAACCCAAATCTCCACTATGTAGCCAACCTGTGCAAAGCAAAATAAGGTTCTAAAAATTAATCTTTTATTAACATGCAACCAAATTAGGGCAGTACTCGAATTTCGAAAATTGATTGACATTTTTGCCCATGTTTAAATTTACTTTCAAGACAAAGAGCAAGTCTTAAAATCAAGATATGTTTTGAATTAAGAATGATTTTCTTAAGTTATGATAAATCTTCGTCATTTCAGGTAATATTTGAATTTAAGTCGTGCCTTGATTTTGTTGCACCTTAAAATATGATGTAAGTTTTAGAGTGAATATTAAGCATTTCTGTAGAAAATGATTTATCTTCTTACGACTTTGGAGCGTGAAGTTATTTTACTGAAGTGCTTATATGGCTTGAAGGACTCTCCCTTGAAATTGGGACTGTTTTTCATTTGAGTGAATAAAGAAAGTTTTCATATAAATACTTTTTGTTATGAATATTATTTTCATTGTTCAAAGTACCGGAAATTGTTTAACAATAATTTTTGAGAAATTACCATCTTGATCAATAGCATCTCTGGTAGCTTCCAGGTTTTTATAATACCCTTTCATCATATAGGCAGATTTGAAGCACAGTTCTCCAATTTTATTTGGTCCCAGACACGCTCCAGTATTTGGATCCAAAAATTTAATATTGCCGTTTTGAATTACTGTTCCAACAGATTCTTTTTTGTTTTCTTTGTGCTTTTGGGGTTTCAAAACACCTCCTCCTGCTTCTGTCAAACCTGTTTCCGAGAGGTTGTAGAAAATAAAAATATTCGAAAATTTTTAATGCATATATGTCATTTTGTTTCAAATTGTCAAATCAAGTGATTCAAGCTATATATTTTTTTTGCGTAAAAATTTGTCTAAAGCATCTCTACACAGAAAAAAATTTTGAGTTCCAGCAACCGAATCATCAAGTAAAATATGAACGAATCAAAGTTTTTGATGTGTTAACCGAAGGTTTTGTTTATTTCAATTTTCATTATGAAAATTTTATATTAATTGTTATAATGAACACTTTGGTTTTTATGACCGAAACTTCGGTTGTCATTCATATGTCCCTAGCGAAAACAGGTGGACGCCATAGCGTCCATCTTTGGACGTTATTTTTTAAAGCCCTATTGGACCAAAATTAAATTATTTGGCTACTGAAAAATTGTTCCAATACTTCGCAAATTACTCCCTTTGCACAATTATAAAGATGAATATTGTTATTTCTATCGCAAATTTATAATTATCACGGAAATTGTGTCAGCCACGTAACCCCGAAATTTTTGTTTTGGCATCTGTCAAAGTGCAGAAAATTCAAAAACAGATATACTTCAGTTTAGCCAAATCATTTACAAAAAATGGATTTTTTTTGAAACAGGTCCATATTGTAGTGTATTTTTGAAAATGAAAAATTTTTCAATAATATTTTGACGTAATTACTTATTCAAGTAACAAAATCACATATATGTTTACTTAAAATTTTAAAGAATTCTGTGTAATAAGTTTAGAAAATTATTTTTGTTCAGGTATAATCAACTGCACAAAAAAATTATTTATTAATTTACACTAACCATATGTTAGTAGTCATATATTTTTCCTTTTTTTGATAAATTGGAGGGGTTTCTTAACCGTCTGAAAATATTTCATTTTCAATGAATCGTACATTGAAAATTGGTCACCTTCGTTCGGTGATTGCACATTAAAAATGGACTTTTCATTGATCAACGTAATTAAGTATATGAGCTCAGTGTTGTAAAAAATGACCTTTAGCTGCTCAACTAGAGTCGGCGTTTACGTCTTAGATACTTAATTCCCCCAGACTGTATGCACGAAAATAAATGTTATGGAATGTATTACTTAACTTTTTATATATTTATAGCCCCATTTATATAATTATTATTTATTGCTTTGTTTAAAAATTAATTCATTTTTATAATTGTAGCTGTTTTCTTCTCAAAGTTCTTTATTATTATACAGGGTGTGCCGAAATTCCCGTACCAAAAAAATCCAATATGCCTTTTTGAATTTCAAGTCGAAAAGTTCTTCACTATTTTTTACAAAACTCAAAATTACCTAAGTTATTCAAGTTTGAAATTTAAACAATAAACGCTCTCTTACGAAGAGTGTGGATAAAAAACACGTATCAAAATTTACTTAAATATTTTAAGTACTCTTCTGAGTCGAAAAGTCTTCACAAAATGCAAAATCAAAAAAGATATTCGAGTTAGAAGTTTCAACCAATCAGCTTTCTCCGATTTCAAACTTGAATATCTTTTTTGGTTCTGAGTTTTGTGAAAAGTGGCAAAAGACTTTTCGACTCAGAAAAATATGAAGAAAATTTAGTTAGAGTTTGGTTTATGGTTTTTATCACCACTTATGTCGAAAAAGCGGGTTTATTGTTTAAATTTCAAACTTGAATACCTTTTTTGATTTTGAGTTTTGTAAAAAGTGGCAAAGGACTCTTTGATTCGAAATTTAAAAAGGATTATTAATTTTTTTTTGTACGGGGATTTTGGTACACCCTGTATGTAACAGCAATATTACTGTACAATTAAAAAATGAAAAAGTTATAAGTTTTTAAGCGAATACTAATTTTCTCGTATTATTTGCGTATCTCGCAATACACGTATCGACATCAATTTTCGAATTTGACGCAATTTCTCAGTTACTGCCATCGGAGTCGAAAACAGCTGAAAATCGAATCGAGTCCGCGACGCTTATGAGTGGCGCCACGTAACGACGTGTTTAAAACCCATATATGAAACTGCACTTTTGATTTGCTATTTTACAAGTAAATAATGAAAGAACTTTCGTAATTTTTCAATGTGAATTAATTATGACTGTTCTTTTATGAAGAGTAAGCGCTACTTTGCCATATGAAGCTGAGATTCAAGTATAAGAAACAGTAAGATACACAGTGCGTCCATTAAGTTTCGAGACACAAACCATATCTCAGCAAATAATAGCTCCATCCATGTGTTCTAATACGCATTTTAAAGCTTA
>JAPYZL010046147.1:0-10251 GCA_030522825.1 Platygaster orseoliae
TTTGTGAATAAAATGAAAAATACGTTTTTTCCATTATAATATCTTTAAACAATTATAACTAGCAAATTCCACTATGAATTTTCAAATCATTCTGCATACATGTTTCAAAGACCTATACCAACATATTGCATGAAAAAAGTGTTGGGATCTGACGAAACCCTAATTTTGTTCCACAGTGTTATTGATATACATATACTGATCTGAATAAACTGACATGAATAAAAATAATTATGAACATTTATTAACTATTACATAATTTTATTAGGAAGTATGTTAAAATGCTAAATTAGCTTTTTGAATCTTTAACATTATATATTATACTAATTTACAAGTACATTACATTTAATGAACTTTGAGTGAAATTCTCAGAACAAGTACGGTATTCAAGTAAGTCCATTAAGTTAGCAGTACCAAATTTTATGTTCAAAAAAAGTTTGACTTAATTAATTGTCGGTTTTTTGTCGTAAATTTATCGTCAAAGTATCAAAACTCTAAAATAATAATTTATAATTTTTTTAACAATTTTTTATAACCAAATTGTTATTAATAGAATTTTTGTAAACAATTTGACCGTGTTCATGGCCAAGTGTGAACAAAATTCTGGCTTATGATCTTGCTGAAGTCTTGGCCAAAGCTTGGGGATTTTATAAATATCAAAAATGATTTTCATGAAAATCGATCGACTTTTATGTAAGAAATCTGGTTAGGCAAACCTGATTAAAAATAAATAACCAGCAGCTTTGAAAAATATTAGATAATATTCGTGATTACTGAAAATTCGGTAGAATAAAACGTGTGATGTGACGTCAAGAATGGAGGGGGGGGGGGGGGGTCAAAGATTTGTGACGATGTGTGACATGGAAGGAGGAGGATCGAAAATAGCTAAAAAATTGTGTGACGTGTTATGTGCACGGCCCCTAATTAATGAAATTTTAATCGAATCAACTCAAAATTTTTTAGTAGCATCAAAAATAACTCCTAAGAAATTTTTCGTTAAAAAATAAGTGCCCTAAAATATTTATTTAAAATTATTATTATTTACAACCTGGTACTACTAAGTTGACGCTCAAGGCAGTAGTACCATCCCTTCAAATTAATCTAATCATCCCCAATTTTTGCATATATATTGCATTAATTTGTCGTGAAAAAATCTAAAGTCTAACATGATTATAAATAACTTTCTATAGTTAAAATACTTGGTATGTATATTTCACGTGTGAGTTACCAAATTATTAATTAAATTTTAATTAAATCGAATTGAAATATTTAGCGGCTTAAACAAAATTTTTTATGAATTTTCCATGAACGAATAAGGGCGCAAAAATGTTTTATATGTTTAGAGTGGTAAGTGAGGCCATTACACTACGATTTATTTATGTTTCACCTTTTTGGTCTCTGCAGGATAAAAAAAAATTAGATAAAAAATCAACGAAATTTGTCTCACCATTTCAAAATCAATTACTCAATCGATTTTATCAATCATTATTAGTTTTAATAACAAATTAAATGATGAACTTTCTTTATTATTTATCTATTATATAATAAAATAATATTTATACACATAATTTTTTTATATAAGTATATAATTAAATATATAGAATTTTTATTATTATAATTTTTAAGTTATTTAAAATAAATTATGATATATAATTAACATTAAAATATATAGTAAATAAATAAAATTTATTTAAAATTTTTTGATTATAAATTATCGAAACTATGGCTTTCATTGATGCTCTACTCTATTAAAATTCATTACAATAATAACTTAATACTTAAAAAATTCTCAATCAACAACCGATTTATTACAATAAATTGAACTCTAATATTAACTTTCACCCAAGTAATATTCCAGTACTCGCCAATCCTCGTCAAGATCGAAAAAAAATTGGTAAATAATTCTGAAAAATTTACAATGCGTAGCCCTTAATATTTCAAGGTCAAAAATAAATCAAAAGTGAATACCAACTGCATTCGAAAACTACTTACAATCGACATAATGAACGTAATATAGTTTCGTGGAGTGGACTTCTTTCACACTCAATATTTCTGCGAGAGCTGAAAAAAATTCAAAAACAAAAAAATTATTTCCATTCTCAACGCCTTATCTCAAAAATACTCTCATTCAATAAGTATTCAGATAAATAAGAGTGTATGCAAACATAACCTCAAAAATACTATTTACATTTAAAAACTCTTGATTTGAGGTCGGAAACATGGTAATCTATATTTGAATCGAATACACGAAAGTCAAGGAAAAAAATTGTTTACTATTTTCAAGCTATTTCATACAAGACACGCTATTTTTTAAACGAAAATACGAAATTTGAAACTTTTGACACCTGTCACATTCCGGTGTATGGTAAATATTATATTTCATGGAAACAACTGAAAAATTGAATGCGGGAATTATTTTACTTACGCCACTCTTCTGTACTTGACATTTTCACCGGTAACCGACATCCTTCCACTAATGAGTTCTAAAAGTGAGGTTAAGAAGGAAAATATCAATCCACTGTAATTTGTGTTGACAATTGCGAGGATTTGTTCGTTGAATTTACAAATAACAAGTATATACTAACCACTGAATCGCATATTGTTTCTCGATCATCGGGCTCCTCGTTCATTTCGTGATTTTTTAACAATAATTTTTTATTAGACTACTAAATTGTCAAGCTACACTGCTATATGTACTGTGCGTATATCTATTGATATCTATATATACCTTTGCCTGGACATTGTCAAGAACTGTCAAAAACTGAAAGGTATACTTGAGAATTGTGACTGATTGTGACAATGACGTCGATTGTGAAATTTTGGAAATCATCACAACACGAATACCTTAGATTTATTATGTTCGTAATACTAATGCCTTAACATTGTTAGTTTAAAATTGAGTAATTCAAAAACTGATTATTATTTGACGGGCTGAATGGAAAAGTGGACAAAGAAAAAGACAGACAGATGCGAAACTCAATGTTTTCTGTCTCTACTAGAACCACTTTTCCATTCAACCCGTCATTTGAAGCCAGCTCTCTTACAATAAAAAATATAAAAATGATTTCAATCAAATAATCTTAAACTTTATTTCTGCTAAATTTCAAATTTAAATAACTGAAAAATTTTAATTATATTAATGATCGGATGTTTTTCCAATAGTCATTGCAATGAAAACCTCATTGTAAAAAAGATAAATATAATGATGACTTTTGTGATAATGGCGTCGTTTGTGAAATTATCACAACGCCACCCAACACTACACCCATAGACCCTACAGTACATGGACTGGCCATTCACGAAATGTGATGGCCAAACACTGGAGATTGGACTCAGTCTTCGTTTTAATATTATACTATTACTATATATACTGTTATATAGGTATACTACCAATGCGATGAAGACCGAGTCCAACCTTCAATGTTTGGCCAACCACTTTTGCTGGGACAAATAGGAGAATGGCCAGTCCATGTACTATAAGTTCTATGACACACCAGATTTATTAGTTTGGTAACACTGATGCTATGAGATTGTTGGTTTACTTGGCTTGAAATCTTAAGACATTTAAAATTGGATAACTTATAAAACTGATTATATTTTAAGCCTCGCTTAATTCCCTCACACAATAAAAAAAACATGAATGATTTCAATCAAATAATCATGAACTTGATTATCATCAGTGCTGAATTTTAAATCTTGATACCTAAAAAATTTTAACTGCTTCAATTCAAATAAAATCACGATTGGATACTTTTCCAACAGTCATTGCAACAAAAATTTCATTATAAAAACAATAAAAAATAATACATAACAAGTAATAAAGATGACTATTGTGACAATGGCGTCGATTGTGAAATTATCACAACATGATTGATCAAGATTTATTGGCACACACCTTTCAGTTGGAATTACTTTTTGTTGGACATGGGGAAATCTAGGTAATTACTGATTAATCCTTAGAGTTTTTCCTAGAATTCCCCATTTCCAACAAAATAGTATTCCAACAGAGAAGTGCCAAAATTATAGGTATTAATTAAAATAATTAGAACTAACCTATTTAAACCCTCTAAAATATAAATGATTTTAATCAAACAACAATGAACTTAATTCTTATTCAATATTATAAAAAATTTGAAATGATCATTCAGAGCCAATTTTAATTTTTATCTTTTATTTTCTAATATTCCAACCCTTAATCTGGTTTTCCTCAGGATCTTTGTATAATCAACAAACACATTAGAAAAACATTTCAAGGAAAAAATTAAAACAAACCACCAAAAATGTACTTTCAATAATAAAAATTCTTTTATTTTATAAAAATCGTTGATTATTATTGAATTTCAATTCTTGGTAACTAAAAAATGTTATTGGAAAATTTTCCAAGTCATTGCAATGAAAACCTCATTATAAAAAATAAGAACAAGTAATAAAGATATTCATCAATTTATTAATTCGTAAAAGACATGAAAAAATTAAATGTTATTTAATCCGTCTCCATGGCAACACGGACTTCAGGATCCCGGGGTCCAGGAGCAGCAGGAGGGTCCTGTGGAGGCTGATCGTCATGGCCAATTGCAGGCTCCACTGGCCTGCCACGAGTATCATCTCCTTCGATCTCTGACAGATAAACTGACAACGCAGCTTCATTCAAAACTGTGAATTCGGTGTCTTTCCCAACAATTCCAATCGCCACATTCTAAAAAAAAAAATGGAAAACACGTTGTTAAATACAAACTACATTCTGTGATTTAATATTTTATAAAAAAAGTTGCTATTTTGAAACTGTCAAACATATTTATCTGAATTTACCACAATTTTTTTTTACTTTGAAGGCATACAAGTTTCATAAAAAAATGTATTTATATTGGGTCACTGAATGTAAGAAACTTTCATCAAGAAAAAATATGAATTTTTAAAAGTAATGAACCAAAATTGTTGATTTGTAGTGTATTACTATTAAGTTAAATATACTATTTTGATCAATTATACAAAATGCCATACTTTTGTAGACAAATCATCATCGTTGGGCAAAGTGTCGCGCAAAGCTCGTAATCCATGTTTCACAAGATCATCCAGACTAGAGCTTTGGAACTCATTCAAGTGCTTTTCCAAATATGTTCTGGCACTTTGCGAACGTGCTCCAATAGCCATGGCCTTGCAATCGTAATAATTTGCTGATGGGCAAGTTTGGTAAATATGAGGGCCTTGGTCCTGAAAAAAATGAGCATATTTGATTGCTGATTTATAAAAATCAACAAAAGTATTTTGTGATTTCTATCTATTTCAAATTTAATTTTTTTTCCTTTTAATTGTTTACTGATTGAGAACATGACATTTAACAAAAAGTGGGGTGAAGGGGGTAAAATTTGTTATTCAAATTTTAAAAAAAGAAAAATTTCTTACATCATAACCAGCAATCAGCAAACCAACTCCATAGGGTCTCCTGTTGTAGCTTTGAGTGCATGCTTGCATCTTATTTCCAATATTAGTTATCAAACGTCCAACTGGCAAAACGTCGTCGTGAGAATATTTGTAATTCAAACATTCCGTTCTCATGTAACGACTGTAAAAATAAATGAGAATATAGAAAAGGATATTTTAACTTCAAGAATTGAAAATTTTTAAAAATCGAAGTAGGAAAATAAAATACTTGATTCAAATTTGAGTATTTCATTGAATTCAAAACGAGTTTCTAATTCTAAATATACATCCAAGTTTCATAATTATCCAAAGACTGACAAAATTTTTTCCAACTCTAGTTATACATAGATAAATTTATTCATTCGTGAAACTTATATTGAAGTAGGTTGCTGGCTTAAATTATAAATGAAAAACCTGAGCATTCTAGCATCAGCTGTAAGGCCAGCAATAGTGATGCCTAAATGTTTATCAATGGGGATGATCTTTTTCTGATGAGCAGATAATTCAGAAGTCGCTCTTTTGAGGGCAATTATCACAGCGTGTGTTTTGCTTTTGAGGCCAACAGTAGCTGAACCCAACTTTACAGCTTCCATGGCATATTCCACCTGGTGCAAACGTCCTTGAGGACTCCAGACAGTGACGTCTGAATCATATTGATTGCGGAACTGAAAAATGGATAAATTTTTAATCTATCAAATTAAAAAAAAACAAAGATAATTAAAAATAAGCAATTATAAATAAAGACATAAATTAAAATAAGATTATGGATTGTTGCAAGTAACAATTTTATAAAAATTGACACGTGAGACAAAATATGTGTTTGAAGTTCCAAATGTTCATGAAGTAAACGAAAACGAAATAAAAATTGTTCTTTCATTTCAATCATAAATAATATTAAAAATAATTAGAAACATTAAATATGTTCATAAAGTTTACAATGTTGACAAATCACACACAAATTTTTTTTCTGAAATTTACCAAAAAAGATGTAAAACCTTGAAAAAAACAAATTCGACAAAGCCCCTACAAAAAAATTTTCTAAACATGTTTATACACTAGAGATTTTGATTTTTATAAAAAATGGAAAAATTCGTATAAAAATAAGAAATTTATTAAAAGACTTCTATTTATTATAAGGTCGACCATAAAGAATTCAAATAAAAAAAGGACATTTCATAAAAATCAGTGACACTTTTATAAAAATTTCAAATTTTTGATAAGAAAATATTTAAGCATTGTACATTTCTTATAAACTGGAATTTTGATAAAAAAATTTTTTATAAACATTTTTACAGGAACTAAAATTTTTTTAGAAAAGTTTTTATTATAAGAATCTTCAAGGTTCGACCTTTTTTTAAAATGAAGAATTTGATCGTCAATAATTTGATGAATTAATTTTGTTACGATTTTCAGGGGTTTCGCTGAATTCGCTATTTTGAGTTTTTGAATCATTGATGGTAAATCACAAAAAAAAATTTTTGTGTAATTTTTTTAGGTTGTAAACTTTGTCAACATTAAATAATGTTGATTAAGTATTAATAATTATGAATTAATTTATTAACTTGGGATCAGAGAACAATTTTTATTTTTTCGTTTATTTTTAAACCTTTGGAACTTTGGAAACATGACAAAATCAGAAAAAAATGTGTATTAATAGAAAATTTATTGGTCTCAAATCTAAATAACAAAAAACCATGATTAATGATATGATTTGAGAATATGTTATAATGAAGTAATATATTTGATTTTTTATTGAAATTTTTTTAGAGCTATTTGTTTTTGAATTCAAAAATCACGAATTTTTAGCGTATTTGATTAGAAATTTAGATTACAGTTTATTTGTATTTTAAATTATGAAATTTCTTATAAATCTATCTCAAAAATAATAAGATTAAAATATTGTATAAAAAAAGAAAATAAGGAATAGAATAATTACAAATTCATTTAATTTTTTATTTATGATATAAAAAACAGTTTCATCATAAATCATAAAATACAGTGTATTTATAATTTAATTTATAAAAGTTCTTATGAAATTATCTCTAAAAATACAAAGACTAAAAAATTATACAAAAAAAGAAAATAAGGGGCAAAATAATTACAAGTTCCTTCAATTTTTTTTATGATATGAAATACAGTTTTATCATTAAAGGTTTGTTGGAAAATCAATGAGAACTTGAATTTTCTGTCTTTAAATTTTACTTCATATTTCTGTTGCCAGTTAAATAAACAGTAAAATAATTTTAAAAAATAGTTTTTAATTTAATTAACAATTGCTTTAACAAAAAACATTATCCTAAAAAAAATTCAATAGAATAAGAATTGAATTAAATAAAAATTGAATAAGAAATTTATTTTAGAATATTTCGATAAAGAATATAATTTTTTAAGTGCAATAAAAATAAAAAACTGTCTTTTATCACCAAATAATCTCTAAATCAAAAAAAAAATATACAAATAAATTATTGCCAATTTTCGCCATTAACAAAAATTCTCAATCATTGACAATTCTGCAATTTTGTACGTTTCATCGTGAACCCTAACCTCAAAAAATTTCACAAACGTAAACAACACCGTTCAATTTCTTTCACATCTCATAAAAAAATGAGAAATCAACACAAAAAAACGTTTTTGAAACTGTAATTTTTCAGATGAAAAACCAAGATTACTGATCAATAATATTCAATCAGGTGAAAATAAACAATTCATAATAATGCAATGACATGGCGAAAATTTGACAAGTTGTATAGCTTTGTAAATTATATTTGATAAAAAAAAATTGACAACATACCATGGTTCACTATTATAAGAGACGAGTTCACTGAAGAAAAAAAGAAAATGAAAAAAGCAATCGCTAAATTACTTTTTTGGAAACGTTTCGAAAACAAACTTTTCTGAACTAGTGAACTTTTCGATTCGCACTTGGCTCGTTCCAGATTTCACCTTTCACCGCAGCTTTCAAAAGTAGCGCTAGTGTCAATTCCAAGAACGGCGGTAAATTTGAATTTATTATTATTTTATTTCCAGAGATGTTGACGTCGCAAATCGCACTCGGATGCACTCGGATGCACTCGGCTACGATCGGATTGTTCCGTCAGTTTGTGACGTCATTTCGGAGAAACCGTTAAAAACAATAAAAACCGTTTCATTCGGGCGTCAATTTGTGACATCACAACGAAAACCGTTAAAAACAATGAAAACAGTTACAAGCGGATTGTTCCGTTAATTTGTGACATCACATAATAAAGAAAACCGTTAAATACAATGAAAATCGTTACAATCGGGTTGTTCCTACGATTGTATTAACGCATTTTTTCGCAGTTTCTTGTGAAATTCTCTAAAGAGAATAGTCTATGAAAAAGCGGTAAAAAGGATTTTAATTGCAAAATGCTGATCATTATCGATTCTATCATTGCAGTGGCGCTATTTGGTGAGTAATTATTACGTTAGTAGGGTGAAATTACGCTCATTTTTGAAAGGAAACCTTTAGTAGGAAATCCTCTTGTACTTGATCCATATTGAAGAAAATCCCGTTCCCACTAGAGTATATGATTCCCGTGATTTGTGGAGCATTAAATAAGGTGTAATAGTTTGAGCTTCAAGTAATGAAAATATCCTGCCTTCTTTAATCACGCGCCTAATACCTCACGTCAAGCGAAGCAACGCTTGCGCGTTTTGAAATTAACTAATGCAATCAGAGAGAAATACAACTTGCGCGCGGCTTAATTAATTTATTGCTCGCGCTCCATATTTTGAGGCTTTAGCGAAAATCTGAAAGTACGGAACAAAAAACGAGGAAATAATCAACGGTTTTAATTACGAAGTAATTGAATACAAAGTTGATTACAGGATGAATACTTTTTCTTTGTTCCCTTGGAGTTTCATCAAGTTCTCCCTTTCGAGTTTTACAATTTATGTCACGAAAGTTCAAAAGTTCATTAGTGGTGTGGTAATAAGAATTTTGCGTTTTCTTGTAACTAAGATGGGTAAGTTAAAATTTGTTTTGGCACGTGGAAATGGAGTAGAGTAGGTTTGCATGAAAATTGCGTGTTTAATGTTAACTGTGATTTTTAGTAGAAGCAATAAAAAATGTGGTTATTTAAAATTTGTAAGGTATAAAAATTTTGATGATTTAAAAAGAAAATCAATTCTTTCAAAAGCTTTCAGTTATATTAGGAAGTTTTGTAGAAATCCATAGCAATAGCAAAAAATCCTTTAAATTATATAAAGACTGAAAAAACATGATAAACGCACAAAATTGACGAAAAATGTCGACCTTCCATTTGATTTTGACCCAAAATTCAAAAATTTCAAAATTTTCTAAATGTAAAAAAATTTTTTTCAATGTAAAATAGTATCCGAAATTTACTACTTTTATTATTAAATTGTATCATTAAAATAATATTTTAATATTATTTTGTGCATGCTAAAATTTTTAAAATGTTGTGTCCTAATAATAATGTAGGAAAAGCAGGAGAACATTTTTTAGGGAAATGCTCTTTTCCTGCAAAAATCCCCTAAAGATATTTAACGATTTCAACTACAAAAATAGTAGAACTTTTAATCGAGTCCAGCTCTTCTTGTAATTTAAATATATTTTTCACCTGTTTTCGTATAAAATACTTTTCGCACTATGGACAGAAGTTTTTTTCTCACTCGTGTGATTGTATGCCTTGGCTTCGCCTCAACACACAACCTTCATACTCGTGAAAAAAAAATTCTGTCTTAGGTACGAAATGTATTAGGTGCGCAACTAAGTTCTCGCTGTTTGTCAGTTGATGGCTCTAGCAGTAAGAGTTGGTCGATTTTGACATATCCAAAACGTCACGAACC
>JAPYZL010046151.1:0-15420 GCA_030522825.1 Platygaster orseoliae
TTGGTTATTATAACCAAAGTTTTGGTTGTAGTACCCAAAACTTTGGTGGGTCCATATTTTACTAAATCAATGGTTGCTGTCACCAAACCATTTCTCTCCATGTGAATTATTTATTATTAATTTGAATTAGGGATCAATTATCATAATATAATTATTATCAATAATTTCATTCTTTAGAAGCATTTGTCAATTTCAGGTTGCTTATTACAAGTTGAAATAATTCTTAACAAACATATGGTTTTTTTTAATAAAAAAAATTAAAACTTATAAAAACCAGTTATACTTTCGAAAAAAATGTTGAAATCTTTTAAAAAATAAATAATATATAGTATTATCATGCATTGAACAGTTAAATATAAAATATTCCACAAAATCTTATTTAAAAAAACCGTATTAAATGAATATTAACATTGAAAACGAAGAATAAAGGAAACTCTGGAAACATAGTCAACTGAAATTGAAAAATACGAATAACCTGAAAAATTCAGACTACAATTTTCTAGACAAACTGTTTGAATAGAAAAAATTTTGTTTAAACACATTTTTTCATAAGTTTCATACAGAAAAAAATTATTTTATAAAAATTTCTACAAGAACCAGAATTTTATAAAAAAAATTTTTCTTATAAGGCTTTTATAAGGTTCGAACTATGAATTTTTTATTATTAATTTGAATTACGATTAAATTACCATAATATTATTATCAATAATTACATTCTTAAGAAGCATTTATCAATTTTAGGTTGCTTATTACAAGTTGATATAATTCTAAACAAAGATATGTTTTTTTTTAATGTAAATAATTATAATATGCACAATAAATATATGCGCAACTTTAAAAATGCATGAAAAATTTATGTACAATAGATACCCTCCTATTGAACTGTTTAGTCTGCATTTGTTTTATAGAGTACAACATTTTGGGACATGTCGAGTAGTCATGTATCCTGGAATAAAAAACCGTATTATCATTTCAGCCTGCAGAGTAGTATTTTGATTCTCCGAATAAGTAAAACAAATGGCAAAATCTTATCTGTTTGTCGATGAAAAATACGTATATAGAAAAAAATGGCTGGCGCATACATGTACAATGCACCGTGGTTGAAATCCATCAGCATGTTTTCACGAGAGCGCGATAATCGAGAAGAGCGAGAACTTTGTTGACACGGCAGATCCGTTGGACAATTCAACAACACAGGGCGAGCGTGAAAAAAACTGATGCATGATTCCCGGGTCTCCTTTTTTTTCCGCTGCAAATTTATAGAATCGACTATTCGCCGGCATCGCATTGTATCGCGCTCATACAAATGGAAATGAAAACGCGCTCTTGCGTGAACAATAATTGTTTGCGCGTAATTACAACGAATACAACTTTTTCCCTTCACATTTGCGTACAAAAAGAACTACTGTAACGAACGAATTTATTGCGCCATTTTACATGTAATTTATGGATCCATTATGTAGTATCCAGAGTCTTTGGCAAAGCTGGGAATTGGGAAAAAGCAGCACGAAAAATGGCAATGTAAGCGATAATGGAAATTTTGATTTACATTCAAGGTATTATTTTTCTTGCATTCATTTTGTGCAGTATGTTTTTATGCATCGGGTAAAAGAGGAAAAATTAATTGTACAAGGATTTTTTATTGCATGGTACTTGCAGTCTTTTTTTTTCACAGAAAATCATTGTTTGACATGATGTTAAATATAAATCATCTAAATAATATATGATAGTAAAAATTGCATTATGTTATCTAATAAATATTATAATAATACTGGATACCTTCTTTATTGATATTGAAAAAAGAAACCATTAAATTAATTTTATTTGGACAAAAAAGCAAACTGATTCTAGAATATAAATAGAACCAAGGTATTATCGTCTTTTTTTTACCGCACGGTGTAAAAATTATCAGCAGATGAAAGAACCCGTGAAACGTTGCAAAAAAGCACTAATAGTTTCCACGAAATAGAAATTACAAAGTGAGAAAATCGGTTACCCCAGGCTTGCCTAATTATTAAAACCTTGCAATGTCTATAATTATACATTTCGTCACGGTCCAAGGTTGGGCAAGTTACAAGCAAAAAAGCTGACTAAGTAAAACGAGCAAGTAATAAAAAATGAAATAAAAGTCTTTTTCGTTTCGGAGTTTTGCAAAACCTATTTTGATGTCGAAGTGAATCGATTCGAAAAAATATTTGAAAAATGAAAAATTTCGGGTATTCTCTAGATCTAAATCAGTCAAATTTCAATTGATTTAATCTGTCAGGGATGATTTGACTAAAAAATCTGTTGTTCTCTTTATATTGACAGATTCGTCAGTAAAAACGTCAGTGATTGAATCTGTTGCAAATCAATCGAAATTCCAAAGCCCTATAAACAAACGTTACGAGAACAAGATTGACAGGATTGGTTGGAAAATATTTCTTTGATGTTACTGATGAACTTACTGTATAATAAATAATTATGCAATTTATTCTGGAATTTATGAATATACGCTTGAAAATTTGGTAGAAATGAACAGACAAAAAATGAGAAATTAAATAAAAAATAAATTATTCATTTATATGAAGAACGATTCAAAATTTTTTGGAATGAAATACTTTATTATTAAATAATTAATAACCAAATTATGAAAAAGTGATTTTTTTTATTAAACGACATCTTGTTTTAAACGAGTAGAAATTTCAATAAAATTTTATAGTATCAATATTTCTTAAAATTTGTACATAAATAACATACATTTCTATGGTTATAATGAATAGTTTAGCAAGTAATTCATGAATTCATAAATTACTTGAGTATATTATTAAACAAATAAATTATAAAATTATTGTATATTCTTTGATTATTTTTTATTTTGTTATAAATAAACTATATTTCCTAAAACTCTTTATATTTCTTCCATTTTTGAATCTACCAATTATTTCATCATTTAGTAGCTTCATAACTCATGTGTCGATAAAAGAAATTTTTCCAATAAACTCTTATTTTTCGTTGAATATTGAAAAAATATCGTAAATTAAAAAAGTCTAAAAATATTGAGACTATAAATATTGATACGGCTAAACTATTTGAAAATAAATAAATTAGTTTTGTAGAAAAATAAAAATTATTGTCAAGTCAGAAAATCATACTTGCCCGAAAATGATAAAAATTTGTTTCGTGTAAAAAGAAAAAGAAGTTTTGTTGACAAGATGAAAAGTTTTACTGATTTCATAAATTTGAGTATCTTTTTCTGAAGTGCTGATAAAAGATTTCATCTGTTAATTGAAAAAAATAATTCAAAATTTTTTTGGAGTGAAATACTTTATTAATTGATAATTGATAACAAAAATATAAAAAAGTGATTTTATTATTTTTATTCAACGATATCTGGTATTAAACAAGTAATGATTAAAATTTCAATAAAATTTTATAGTTTCAATATTTCTTAAAATTTGTACATAAATAACATACATTTATATGGTTATAATGAATAGTCTAGCAAGTAATTCATGAATTCATAAATTTATTGAGTAATTTATTTAACAAAAAAGTGAGAAATTATCGTATATTCTTTGATTGTTCTTTATTTCTTTATAAATGAACTATTTTTCCCTAAACTCTTCATATTTCTTCCATTTTTGAATCTAGCAATTATTTCATAATTTAGTAGCTTGAAAATTCATGTGTCGATTACAGAATTTTTTTCAATAATCTCTCATTTTTCGTTGAAATTGAAAAAATATCGTGAATTAAAAATGTCCGAAAATGTTCTGACTATAAATATTTAAATCTCGAGTAGAAAAAACGAAAGTATGTATACATCAGTAACCTTAGTCTCCCAGTGTATACCAAAAGTTGATTAAAGTATATTAATCGATCTACCCGAGTATACTTATTAGCACAAATGCATACTTTTGGGTGACTTGGCATACCGAATCTGCTTTTGGTAGACTGCGGTATACTGTTATTAAAAAATGAGTATACCAAAAGTAGACTCCTTGGGGAGATCGGTTGGTATACTCTTTTCGGCAAAATCAACTTTTAGTTGATTTTGGTATACTACGGGAGATTAAAGTATACTTTTGTTTTTTCTACTCGGGTTAGATGGTTTGAATATTTGAAAATAAATAAATTAGTATTATAGAAAAATAAAATCTATTGTCAAGTCAGGAAATCTTAAATGCCCGAAAATGATAATTATTTGTTTCGTGTAAGAACAAAAAGGATTTTATTGACAAGATAAAAAGTTTTACTGATTTCATAAATTTGAGCATCTTTTTCTGAAATGTTAATAAAAAATGTTGTCTATTAATTAAAAACGACAATTCAAAATTTTTTGGAATGGAATAATTTATTATTATCAGATAATCAACAACAAAATAATAAAGAAGCGATTTAATTTTTTTTATTCAACGATATTTTGTTTCGAACGAGTAATAATTGAAATTACATTAAAAATTTAGAGTATCAATACTTCTTAAAATTTTTACATAAATAACATACCTACATATTTATAATTATCATAAATAATTTAGCAAGTAATTCATGAATTCATAAATTTATTGAGTAATTTACTAAACAAAAAATTGAGAAATTATCGTATATTCTTTGATTGTTCTTTATTCTTTATAAATGAATTTTACTTCCCTAAACTCTTCATATTTCTTCCATTTTTGAATCTACCAATTATTTCATCATTTAGCAGTTTCATAATTCATGTGTCGATTAAAGAAATTTTTTCAATCAACTCTCATTTTTCGTTGAATATTGAAAAAATATCGTAAATTAAAAAAGTCTGAAAATGTTTTAATTATAAATATTTAGACGGTTAAACTATTTGAAAATAAATAAATTAGTATTATATAAAAATAAAAACTTTTGTCATGTCAGGAAATCTTAAATGCCTGAAAAAGATAAAAATTTGTTTCGTGTAAGGACAAAAAGGAATTTTATTGACAAGATAGAAAGTTTTACTGATTTTATAAATTTGAGTATCTTTTTCTGAAATGTTAATAAAAATTTTCGAGAATCGATAATAATCCAAAATGCCAACGAATACGATCAACTTTCTTTTTTTAATATTTTGATGCAATGATTTTCGATTTAAAAGTAGCATCTTTCTTTTTCCAAGATAACAGATTTCATCTATAGTATACATGACAAAAAATTTAGTCAACTCGTGGTGGTAGAGTTCTGTCAAATTTATTCGTCAATCTAACTGATTCGGCCACTTAAATTTGACTGATTCGCTGTTGGCCCATTCCTTTTACTTGAACCAGTCAGATTTGACAGATTCAGTTTTATAGAGTAGATATATTCATGGTTCTTAAAATAATTTTTACTTGCAATTACTTCCTTGGTTCTGGATAATCCTCGGAAAAAATCAAACTACCATACAATCATTGATAATAATCAATTTCAACTTGTTGTTAACTTTCTGCATTCTGAAAAAACTGCGACACTATTGTTCAATTCGCTCGATAGTCGAGGTACAACTTACTTCAGACACAATCACATCAGTCGCTTTTTCTACTCATAGCATAATATACTATTATCACGGCCCAACCGATTCCAATTATTACAACTTTTTATACCGACCCCCTCTTTCCCCTTGGTATTGACGTCACCGCGCCGCAAACAAAATCCCTCTTTGAAAAACAATGTTTTTTCTCTCATTAAAACAATACCGCAAAAAAAACGCCACAATCCCGGTGATGTGAGAACACACCTACACACCTTGCGCTCGCCTCGACAAAACAACTCGTTTTTTTCCACGACGCGAAAAAAACACCGATGAACAATAAACCCCCTCCACCGCCCTCACTCTCTACCCCTATGGAAAAAAGAGAGAGAGAGAAAAAAAAAAGAAAAAACCGTTGAATGAGCGGGGTTTTTCTTATTTTCCCGGCGTCGAGAGCCGGGTATCCCATCAGTAAAAACAAACATCTCGAGGTTGTTGTCCGGAAAACCAAGTTTCGTAAGCGCGTTATTACGAGAGCGCGCCGATTCGAGCCAGGCCGTGACGAGGTAAAGCGATACCGGCGAGTTCAGAATAATAAGTACGTAATTGTAATATATATGGCTGATTTCTTGGTGACTCGTAATATCGCGAAACCCAAGACGAGAAAAACATGCAACTCGGGTAGCGAGAAAGAAAAAAAGACGCGAGCGTCATCGTTGATACCCGGGGAAAAAAATCATTGACGTTTTTTAATCTGTACGGAGAAAATGCATCAATGGGCTTGAGATGAGTTTTTTCGGAGATAAGATGGAAATTGGAACCGAGGGGTTATCTATGAAGCTCGTGGACTTGTTTTGTAGTGAAGCTTTGTTTTGGGATCGTGGCCGAGATTATTTATTTTTGAAGATCTGCAGAAAATTGGTTGTTTAGAGGAGTGTTATGGAAATTTATTAGAAAAAATACAAATTTGATAGGGTGTTTGGTATGAGGAAATTTTATGTGTATTTTATTATTTTTAAGAATAAAAATCTAGATAACGGAATTTCTGAGAATTTTCAGAAATTCGTGTGATTCATATGATAAAATCTGAATATCCAATAATTTTAATTAAGCGCTCAACTATTTTTATTTTTAAATTATCTACGGGGTGTAATATTAAATGGTGTAACTATTTATAATTTATTGTTATATTCATAACTACTCTTATTTGGATATTTTAAATATCAAACTCCATAGATGAACTTTGAAGAATTTTTCAAGATCTGCGAAAAATTGGTTTACTTAGAGGATTGTTTTGGAATGTAATAAAAATGATAGAAACTTGATAAGATGTAAATTTAAATATATTTTGTATATTTTGGAAGAAAAAATTTTTTGTATTTTTATGAGTTGCCAGTTGACGATGATTAAAAAACTAAATTACCGAGTTTCTGAGAATTTATAGAAATTCATGTCATACCTTTGATAAAATTTCGAAAAATCTGATTATCTAATAATTATAATTAAATACTCAACAATTTTTAATTTCAAAATACTTTATGGTGCTTATCAAAATGTTTTCGGCTTGGATTTTATATGAAGAAATTTTCGTCATTTTCAGAAGTGTCAAATTTATAGAAATTTGGAATCTTGAACTATACAATTGATGAAATTTAAAGAATTTTTGAAAATCTGCGTAGAATCGGTTTTTTAAAGGATACTTATTGAAATGTAATAAAAATGATACAAATTTCATAAATGCGAATTTAGGTATATTTAGCGTGAAAAATTTTTTTTTATTTTCGTGAGTTGCCAATTCACGAAGATTGAAAACGTAGATAACCAAATTTCTGAGAATTTTTAGAAATTCGAATTATTCAGGTGATAAAATTTCGGGAAATCTGATTATCCAGTAATTTTAATTAAACGCTGAAATATTTTTGTTTATAAATGACCTTATCATGCTTATCAAAATGATTTCGACTTCAATTTCATAAAAAGAAATTTTTGTAATTTTTAGAAGTTCTAAATTTATAGCAATTTCGAATCTCAAACTTCGATTGATGAACTTTGGAAAAAGAATTTCCGAAAATCTGCGAAAAACTAGTTATTGAAAGAATAATTGTTACTATGTTATAAAAATAATATAAAATTTATAAGATGTAAATTTACCAATGTTTAACATGATACAATTTTTGTATTTTTATGAATTGGCAAGTAATGAAGTCTCAAAATCTTAATTAACGAATTTCCGAAAATTTTCATACCTATTTCTGAGACTTTCCAAAATTTACATCTTTTAGGTGATAAAACTTTGGAGAATCTGATTGTTTATCAATTTTGAAAAAATATTGAACTTTTTTTTTACTTAGATTTTACGTGAATAAATTTTGGTCGTTTTCAGAATTTATAATGAAATACTCGGAATTTTTCAATAAAATCTTCAAAATGATTTTACAATATCAATGATATCTTATCATTTTTCTTTCATTGCATATGTCTGTCATTTTTGGAATTGTACAGTAATTTTACAATATTTTTCTGTATTAATTATATTTCTTCATTCACTGAAAAAAAAAATCTCGTACTTTTTACACAAGAATGTTATAAAAAACAATAATATTTCAAGAAGTTTAAGAAACAATTTGCGGAAGCGTTTGGACAGCCTAGCAATTGAATAAATTATTTATAATTTTCGAAATTCAAAAATTTCACGAGTGCTGAAGTAATTTTTTAAAATTTATAAATAGAAATTTATACTTAGAATTGAGTATTAATGATTAATTAATATCATATTTATTATTTATAATATTAATCTTATATATTTATTATTGATGATATTTATTAATTATAAATAGAAATTTATAAAACTCATAATCATTGTAAATGTAATTTGTTCCTTATTTTACATATTGTTTATTAAATAACTGGTTTAATTCAACAACAATTTCTTTTTCTCTCTCACAATATTTTTTGGAATAATTTTTTATAAATTGTTTGAAATTTGCTTGTGATTAGTTTCGAATAATATTGAATAGTTTTAATAATGCCTTCTGCAAGTCAAGTAATTTCACAATATTTGATAATATCGTTTAAAAAACAAGTCGATTCCTCAATATTTTTTGCGAAAAAATTACAACAAAAAATATCAACCAATCTCCAAGTTGTTCAAAAAAGTTTCACTGATCGTCGATTACCATAACCTCGACGAAAAAAAAAACTAATGAAAACTCAGAAAAATTACTGAATCATTGGATTTTTCAAAAACCAACCGCAAATCCCAAAAGTTTCTTTATTTATAATAACAATAATTATTATTTAGTGACTCGGAACTTGATTTAAATGTGTGATGGTGAATCACGCTGTGATCTTGGGCCGCGCATTATCCCAATCGAATAAAAGTTCGCGATGCAGCATTGCACGAAACGACGATCGGGCGATAGCGCGACAATTAAAATCACGCAACGCCCGAGTTTTGCATTTCAGAATAAATTTCCGACCAAACTCGCGCGTGGCATTAATTTTTCATGATATGAAATCATTTTTTTTTTTCTGTTCCCGTTCGTTGTTATTTCGTTTTGGGGCTCGGAAGCGAATGCTTTTTTCGAGATAAGAATGCCAAGGGATTATGTAAGAGGTTTTTCAAGACGTTTCAATAATGAAATGATCGAATGAGCGCCGCGAACAATGATGGGAATAAAAAGTCGCGGAATTATGCATAATTGTTAAACGCGAGGTTTTCGTAAAATGCGAATGTGAGAAATTATGAACTATTTAGACAGTTGATTGAATTTATTTTCACGGAAGGTTTCGTAACTTGAAACGAATTGATTTTTATCGCCCGTTTTTTTTATTTATTTTATTTGTGTAATTCAAGGGAGTTACAAACGTTTTTTACACGATGAAATCAATAATTTATCATGATTTATCACTGATTCAAAACAAAAAACTGAGCATAACCAAATATTTTGACAACGTGCATTACAAATCACGAAATTAACATTCGGAAATTTTCGTTTTTGAATGGTTTTTCTATTTTGCAAATATTTACATCAGTCACCGTTTTTTTCGCGTTTTCCTTGGATAATATGCTCGTTCATTTTATCGGTTATGTAAATTCGAAGAACGTGAATTATTGATACAACTATAACTTTATGAATATGTATTTCTAGGATTAGAACAATTCATTGGCGATCATAAAATATAAACGAGAGAAATGGAAATGTGTTAGGGTGAGACATGCAGAATGTTTTCTACCGGAATTCATTTGCAATGATTTGTGTATGATTATGAAACATCAATGAGAGAAGTGAAAATATGTCACAGTGATGTATGCTAAGCACTTTCCTACTGATGTTTCAAGGTTGGGGTTCACTTCACGGTGAAGTTGAAAAATGGTTATCAACACTTTTGATATTAAAAGTGATATATGCAGTTTTTTTAACTGATTTAAATGAATATGTAAATTTAGTGTGGAACAAAGTAAAATATAAGACCACTAAAGTTTTGGGTAGTATAACCAAAACTTTAGCTATGATAACCAAATAATTGGTTATTGCAACTTAAATATCAGTCATAAAAATTGAGTATTAGTTGCTATAACAGAAGTTTTGGTTTTAGTACCCACAAATTTGGCGAGTCCATATTTTTTTAAATCAATGGTTGCTTTGGCCAAACTATTTTTCTCTGTGTGTGATAATGATTTTTCAATGAAAAGTAAAATTTTTTAAACGAGATTTAGAAGAGTTTACAAATTACTTGAGATACTTTTTGGAATGGATTTTGATTTTTTATTGATTGAATTGCGACAAGAGCCCGAGCCACGGACATAATTGTATAGAAATTTATGTTTTTGCAAATTAAACACTTTAGACTTCGTAATTGTTAATTTTTCGGATTTCAAGTTCTCTTATTGTCATTATTTAAATCTGTGGAATTTCGAAGTTAAATTACTGAAATTTCAGAAGTTGATACTCAAAATCCGAAAATACTTTTTTAGAAATTCATATAGTAGCGAATTTTATTTGAGGGTCATTATTTCATCTAAAATCATTAAGGTAATACAAGTTGTATCTTTTATTTTTTCTAGTGGAAATTTTTTTTTAGAATCTTCATCGCAATTGAAGAAATACGTATTTTTTTCTTCACTTTAATTTTTCTTTGTAATCCAATAATTCGGCTAAAAATTGTTTCATCATTACTATTTTGTTTTTGAAGGTTCATCCTAACAAAAAAAATTATGAACTTCATTTAATTTTAATTTTTAATCTAAATTAAAAAGAAATTTGAAAAAATATTCTTTAGTAATTCTTTGAAGTGTTAAAATATCGGCTTTTGAAATTTTCATGTTTTTACATTCAAAAATGAAACTTGAGAGTGTGTCAATTGTGATGCAAGGTTATTCATTTTTCTAAAATTTTCTTTGTGAAAAACATATTTTCTTCCAAAAATGGAAGAAATATACAGAGTTTAAGAAAATATAATTCATTAATAACGAAATAAAAAATAATCTAAGAATATATGATAATTTCTTAACTTATTGTTTGATAAGTTACTCAATAAATTCATGATAGTTATAAAATATTTGTATGTTATTTATGTACAAATTTTAAGAAATATTGATACTATAAAATTTTATTGAAATTTAATCATTACTCGTTTCAGACAAGATATTGTTGAATGAACAAAACAAAATCACTTTTTTATAATTTTGTTATTAATTATCTAATATCTAACAATTAAATATTTCATTCCAAAAAATTTTGAGTTTTTTTTTTATTTAAAAATTAATTAATTAAAGAAATTAACTATTTTTTATTTATTGTTTCATTTTTTGTCTGAGTTCGTTGGCATTTTGGATTATTATCGATTTTCGAAAATTTTTATTAACATTTCAGAAAAATATACTCGAATGTATGAAATCAGTAAATCTTTTTATCTTGTCATAAAATTCCTTTCTGTCTTTACACGGAACAAATTTTTATCATTTTCGGGCATTCAATATTTCCTGACTCAACAACAGTTTTTATTTTTAATAGATACATGAATTATGAAACTACTAAATAATGAAATAATTGGTTGATTCAAAATTATAAGAAATTTAAAGAGTTAATGAAATATAATTTATTTATAACTCAATAAACAAACAATCGAATAATATATGATAATTTCTTTATTTATTGTTTAATAAATTACTCAATAAATTCATGGATTCATGAATTACTTGCTAAATTATTCATGATAATCAGAGGCAGCGAGTCCAAAAAAAATTTGGGGGGGGGGGAGGCAAAAAAATTTTTTATAAAGGGAACGGAGAGGGTAAAGTGATTATTAAATGCAGGGAAAAACATGAAACCATATGTTGATAGTACATATAAATTCGAATTATTAGAACTCCAAAATTGTAGTAAATTAGTTAAGAAGTGTGAAAAATTATGGAGATGAATTATGGAGATTACAGAAAAAAGTTTAATATCATAAAATATCTCAACCAAATTTTCAAATATTCATTCCAGTTGCCGAAATATTGGGGGGGGGGCAATGCCCCCCAATACAATTTTAGGAGGGGAAGTGCCTTGCCCCCCCTCCCCATAGTTGCCGCCCCTGATGATAATCATAATATGTATGTATGTTATTTATGAACAAATTTTTAGAAATATTGATACTATAAAATTTTATTGAAATTTCAATCATTACTCATTTTAAACAAGATACCGTTGAATAAAAAAAAAAACAAAATTACTTTTTTATAATTTTGTTAATAATTATCTAATAATAAAGTATTTTATCCAAAAAAATTTTGAATCGTTTTTTATATTAATGGATAATTTATTTTTCATTTATTGTTTCATTTTTTGTCTGTTCATTTCTACCAAATTTTACAAGCGTATGTTCATAAATTCCAGAATAATTTGCATAATTATTTATTATACAATAAGTTAATCGGTAATATCAAAAAAATATATTCCAACAAATGCTGTTAGTTTTTTTTTATAACGTTTGTTTACAGGGCTGTGGAATTTCGATTGATTTGCAGCAGATTCAATCACTGACGTTTTTACTGACGAATCTGTCAATGACGAGAACAACAGATTTTTCAGTGAAATCACCACTGACAGATTCAATAAATTCAAATTTGACTGATTTAGATTCAGAGTATGAATTTTCATAAAAAAATCCGAAACATGATGAAAGTAGTGGGATCCGTGAAAAGTCAAAACGAAATGAATCGACAAAATTCGCGATTCCGTTGAAATCCAACGAGATCCCTTACTCGTGCATGCCCGAGACTGATGGATAATTGCGAAATGGTCTCAAGAGCGAGGAGGAGGCGAGGCCTCCTCTCTCACACGTGTTTTCTCCTCGCATTGTCGTTGCCCGCGGCTTACAAATCATCATTTTTTCTCGGCCGCCGAGCGTTTCTAAAAAAAAATTACGCCCCGGCCGTAAATTACCAAGATTAACGCGTTTCTAATTTCCAAGCCGATTAAAAATACATATCGAACGATCGATCACGAACGAGGAAAAACCGCGATAATACGGAAGAAGCTTTCCGAAAAAGACGAGCTTTTTTTCGATTAAAAAACGTTTCGCAACGTGAGAGGTTTGCGAAGCGAAACCCTTAGAGTTCAAAGAGGAAATTTCAAAGCAGCAACGCTGTTTTTTTTGCTCGAATGTAATATAAAACTTGCTTTGCTCTACTTTGTTATGAATAAGTATTTTTGGTAATTGAAATCGATGTTAGCAAGAAACATGTAAACCGAGTTTTTATCGTTTGGCTTCAAAACATCCGAATTTAAAATAGCTTTTCTTGGCGAAATAGCCAATTTACATGTCATGAGGATATCTTATTATACAAATGTTTGAGTTTTCGAAACTTTGTTGATTATCGTGAATTTGGAGTTAAAAATGTCAGCGGTTCGAACAGATTGCGAGTTTGGCGAATATTTTTGGCGAGCCTCTTTTAGAAAATTTCTAATTTCGTCGCCAACGAAAGGATTCGCACTTTACATGTTCGTTTTTCTCCGGTTTCTCCGCTTCTATACAAGAATCGCGAGATTTGCGAGGCCTAACCAGTAGCTGCACAAACAGCGCTGTTTGGTTAGTCTCCCAAGGAGAACTCGCAAGAGACGAGAAGAAACTCGTTTTCTTCAACGGTGCGCACTAGCACACGTGCAAGAGCTCCTTCTCTTTTGCTCCCTTTTGTTGGCTCGCGGTTTCCCCGTGCTCTATGCCCAAGAAATTAGACCGTAGAGAGCATGTTTTTCATTCAACACTTCTTTTTTTTCTTTCATCGAACCGTGGCATGAATCTTCATGATTTTTTGAGAAAAATTCTAGTTGATTAGAATTTTGAGCTTTATCTTTACTTTTTACTCCCGATTTTCAGATTTTGAGAAATTTGTCGTGGATATCATGAAATAGTACTGAATAAAAATGAATTTCTTACGTTTTTTTTATTAGGTTAGGTTGAGTAAAAAAATCGAGAAAAAATTAATTTTATTGATATTTGCAATATTTTACATAAAATTAACTACGTATTTTTTATTCACTTTCAGGTATAAAATTCTTGTGTTCGGAAATTTGAATTTTGCTGACTAACTACAATATTTATTTTACATACATTTGTTGACGTTGAATAATTGTTTTGTAAATAACAACCTGGTTAAACACTGCGATTTCGAAGTATTCCTGGTCATTTTAAATATCAAATTATTTTACAAGATAAATACTTGCGTAACTATTTTTTTTATTCAAGCTCCACTTAATAACGTTTTTTAAAATTCTCAATGCACGAACCACTTCTCTTGAATGACACACAGGTCACGATTTTAATCCTTTGAAGCCCTCAAAATAACCTGCTTTTGTTCGAGTTAGAATTGGTTTCCCTGAAGGTTTCGTAGGCTTTGATTGATATTCTACATTTACATATGCAGCTCGTGAAGTTATATAAAAGTAATTTTAGCTATAGATAGAAATAGTGTAAAAATTTGTGGTCGAAAGAGCTTAGTAAGTTATTTTTCTTAATTAATACGTTTTAAAATATGTGATTTTTGTTATGTTACAGTGAATAAATTTCGAGAATCGTCGAGGAGCTTCGTTTGATGAATCTAAAGTATGTAGAAAAAATAATTATGTATCATTTAGATTTCATTTTTGCATTTTTTTAATGAATCAACGTGCAAAATTTTCCCCTCCATATTCTTCTATATTACATATATCGAGTAGAAGTAAAAATGAAAATATATATTATATATGGGTCATTCCATACAAGATTTTTACTCAAAAATTTTTTTCCCTCGAATCATTTTTTTTCACATAGTTCAACTGAAAATAAAAAACACGTATTTTTTATTTCATCATTATATACAAAATTTCCAACTTATGAATTTTCAAACTTTTCATGTTCAAAAGAAGTTACTCTTAACACTAGCTAATATGCGAAAAAGTATTAAATTTGAAAAATATCAAACCATCATGAAACGTATGCTTTTTTCTCAGCTTTCGAATGAAGAATACTACAAATCAATCCAAGTAATTGTTTATAACAAAAATTACCATTCCTTAAACAAATTCTATTTTTCAAACTTGGGTATGTTTTTTAAAAATTTTTTTGCGTTAAAATGTTCTTCAAACACTTTTGCAGATGCTTATAAAATTTCAAAATGGGCAGTTCAAAATTGTGGCTTCAATGAATTTTCAAACATTCGCAATTATATATATATATCAACCCCCCAAAAAAAACATTTTTAATGTAAAATTTGGAGGTGAGGGCTCTCGTCTCAAAATTTTACCAACAAAAAAAACCCAAATCTTTCGCATGCACTCAGTAAGGGCTTAAATTGATTTTAGTGATTTATGCTATAAAGTTGTACATGATAATTTTTCTTATACAGGTTCTATATAACAGGTTGGCTGATAAGTCCCCGGTCTAACAAAGAAAAACACATTTTTTTGTCAAAATTCGTTTTTATTATTCAACATAGTTCCCTTCAA
>JAPYZL010046169.1:0-12967 GCA_030522825.1 Platygaster orseoliae
CCGTTGTAGCAGCTAATGGAGGATGTATCGAATAATTATTATCTCCATAGATATATCGATTAGCATGTAAAAAGGTTTTTTTTTTAATAAATTTATTCAAGACAAATATTTGTAATGAATTTTTTGTTGAATTTGTCCGGATTTTGGTGGCGCACCCTGTATTTCATTTCCGAATTTATTCAACTGAAAAAATGATCGAAGTTTGAAGATTCGCAGTTTTTTCAGGATTTGTCTGTAAAAAGCTATTTTTCGAATGCATTTAATTGATTTTGAATTTCATTACTAACAATGAATTCAATTATTTACGTCAAATTTATTTACTTAATTTAATGATTATCACTGAAGAAATGTAGAAATATGTAATAAAACATCTTACTTTTTCGAAATGCGCGAAAATTTTTGATGATTTTGTTGAAGAATCGACGCAATGAAATTTTATTCAGATTGACAATTTACATTTTTTCGATTGATTTTTGCATAATTTTTACTGATTTTTCAATAGGCAAAAAAAACAATATTCGTTTAAAGTGGTTTACAATTGCAACATAAACTATAAAAGTTATTGCAATGAAATAAAGATTTAATTACTTTTTTTATTAATATAATAAATGATTGAAATGTTTAGAATTTCAGTGAAAATATACGATTGATCTTCGTGAATTCAGAATAATTACCAAGAGGCAATAAAAATTTTACTTGTTATTAAAACTTTTTAAGAGTGATTTTGGCCTTTATTAATATTTTTCCGTATTTTTGAGTTCGACTTTTTCGAACGATAAGATTATTAAAATCATCCTAAAGTTTATATGAAAAGAATGCGCCGAAGAAAGTTTAGAACTAGAAAAAAGGATACAATTTCGTTAAACAGAATTTTATTTACAAATGAAAAATTTCCTTTATTTAGAGTGGGTACCTTCTAATAATAACGATTGTCTTTTGATTTTTAATTGTATTGAAAAAAACATGAAAACAATCTCGTAAAATTAATTTTTTTTTCAACCGGCAGCCTTTTTTTTCTTCAAATTAGAATTTTGAATGAGCATTATATAATTTCTTATATTGTATCATTTTCTATCATAAAATCAATGTAAAACATTTATATTATGTTTTGGCGAATTGTCGTTGAATGCATTGTTTCTGTATTTTTTTAAAAATATTTCTAACTCTATTGTCTTTAGTGTCACATTAATTCAACTTCAAATATTGTTTACGATATTCCAGTATTCAAATAAATAAAGATTTTGTAATTATAAAATAAAAAATCGACGGTTCTGAAATGGAGTACTATAACAATTGCGTTGTTCGTAAAATACCTATAACTTTTCTCGAATTAATTTGTTCTAACTCCATTACAATTTTTTTTAAAATGTATATTCAAGTAGACTGACAAAAAACTTAAGACATGACGGTACATATATTATTTATTTATTATAATATAATATTATTTATTTATTATAATATAATATTATTTATTTATTATTTATTATTTTTAATTAAATTATAAAAATACAGTTGGTTTAGGTACACATATTACTCTAACTAAAACATAATTTTATTGAATATCCGTTGTACTGAAGTTTCTCAATAAATGTCCAAAATTTTGAAGCATTCGAAAAAATGGCTTATTTAAATCTATTAGCAACCATCAAAGAATCACAAATGTACAAAAAAGAACTACCATGAAATTCTTAACATTTTATGTTTAACGAACGAAAAATTTCCAGCTGTTTCCAAGTATTTTTACTGTATGATTAAACCCTTGAAAAATCTTTTAGAAATCTCGAAATTCGCCTAAACCGCATGATTGTTCATTCATACTTTAATTGTAGGTATACGTAATTGCAATGCGTTCGCAATTCAATGCACAGTCCATAAAACCAGCATGCATTAGATGCTAAAGTGACATTAAAATGCTTGCTGTTCTATTACCAACTGGAGATAGTATTTTTAGCTCAATCATTAAGTTGACTCGGGAGTCATTTCCTTTTCGTCCTTCTTCCTCTCAGCTAGTTCCCATTCTATGCGTCTTATTCGCACTACAGCAAGTCCCGAGTCCCCTTAAATGATCATGACTTTAATATAACTGAAACTAATGGCAACTGACTCAAAATACACGAATAATCGAAACCTCTTAAGATTTAAATAAAGTCAGATTTTTTCTGATCCACATATAAAAACATTTTTGTGGGATAGTTCTCTTCGGTTCCCGCTTTCAAAGTTATAATTGCATAATTCTATAAGAAAATAAAAAGAAGTTGTGCAAGTTTGTACAATAATTATCAGCGAAAAATTTCATAGAAGATACAGAATATTCTCCGCACAAGAATCAGTAAAATTCTATCGGTAAAGTTTCAAACGTTCAAAATCGAACGAAAAAAAAATTCTCCTCGGAAAAAAAGTAACAACAATATGTCTTCTGCAGCAGGAGCTTATTTTTCGTCATCAGAGCACAATCATTACGCATAAAATTCCGTTGCGTAGTAATTGTTCTCTGGTAGCAAAAAAGCTTTTTTAAGGCAACAAAAAAAAGCTAATGGTGCAAAAAAAATTCGTTCTCTCAAGTTGTGATGAAACAATGCATCATCTTTCCACGTTAGAACCAAAAAATCTCCCAAGAAAATGAATTTCAAATTCCTCAAGCTCTAGAAAACTCACACATGACTTAAAAAAAGTCTCACCTGGAGTAAGTATTGGGGTAGTCCAATGCAGCAGCGGCGGCCATGGGGTGGTGATGGTGGCCCAGAGGGCCTTGTCCATGGTTCGCGAAATACGGAGGCAACGCGAAAGCAGGGTAGGCTCCTCCAAGAGCCTTGCCCATACCAGACATGCTCGCCGCGACCTTGGGTTTCCTCCTGGGCCTGTACTTGTAGTCCGGGTGGTCCCGCATGTGCGTCATTCTCAACCTCTTCGCCTCATCTATGAAAGGCTTCTTCTCCACCTCGCTAAGGAGCTTCCACTGCGTGCCCAACCTCTTGGATATCTCGGAATTGTGCATTTTTGGATTATCTATCGCGATCTTCTTCCTCTGGATCCGAGACCAGACCATGAACGCGTTCATGGGTCGCTTAATGTGCTGCTGCTCCGAATTCGGGGAACTGTTTTGTTGCTGGTGCATGAGGTCTTGTTGCTGGGACACCACTGGATGCTGGAACTGGTGCTCCATGCTCGAGAGGAAACCGTAGCCTTGGTGGTTCATCACTGTATTATTATCGATGGATTTGGAATTTTTCGAAAAACACGACCACGAAGTAACCACAACCGACTATTAGAATGCCTAAGGGAAGACTGAGCCGGACTGAGTGGCAGTCAAGAATTTCGGGGTGTGTAGAGGATGCTGCTTCGGTGAAAGCTTGTCCCACCACCGAACATGGTCGCCACGCCTTCGGCCCGACCGTTGGTTCGGGCTCGCTCCGCCCGCGTACCGGGTTTATATCGAGGAACCGAGAGAGTGAGGGACAGTACCGGTGAGGGGGATGATGATTTGTTATTGTTATCGATTCCCCGGAACTACAATAGACCAGTTGGAAAACCCTCTGGGATCGCACTTTCCCTGACTGCATTTTTGATAATACGTGCGTGGGAGAATTTCTTAACGTATCTGAAAATTGGGACGACCACGTGCAATAGGGACCAGGCCCGTAGCCAGGGGCGGGGGGGGAGGGAGCAAAGGGGACAACCCCCCCCTCCCCCCCCCGAGATCATTATTTGACCACCCGGAGATTTTAAAGATGTATTATTTTTTTTAATAAGTAAGTGTGCGGTAAAATTCTATCTGATTTTTCTTGTAAGAGTTGAATTCTTCCTCAATTCAGAATCACGAAAATTACAATTGTATTGATACAGACGATGGTTCTTAGCTGATTTGCACATCCCTACTGTCAACCCAAGTGGATTGCCAGTTGAAGATCTAAGTGGATTTCTTTTAGGAAAACTAATATGAAATTCCAGTATAAAATTCAAGTGGGTTTCTTTTGGAAGAACTTCAATGAAATTTCAATTGCAAATCCAAGTGGCTTTCCAGTTGGAAATCCAACAACATTGCAGTAAAATTAATTAAGTCAAGTACAATCAGGCATCTATTATTTACGTTGATGTCGCGAGGCTGTCATTTAATCAACGGCGGAGACGATGACTATTTAATCTTTTCAAGGAAAAGAAAATGGGAAAAAATTAGATTCTCAACTGGAATTACATTGTAGTTTTTGTAAAAGAAATCCAATTGGAAAACTGACCATTTCCCTATGAAAACGACGACCTATATACGACATATATAAAGCATATATAAGACCTATATGTGCGTACATATATAAGACATATATAAGACATACATAAGGTATATATACGGCCTATATAAGGCATATATAACGCCTATATACAACCAATATGCGACTATATGTGACCTATATATGACTTATATGCGACTATATGTGACCTATATATGACTTATACATGACATAACTGCAACATATATAAACTCGCATAAATGCTGTATATAGGTATTATATATCTTAAATATATGCATTATATATGCCGAATATATGCTTTATGTAGGTACAAGTACACTTGTACTCCAATTTTACGATCTCCGATTTTACTATGTATCCGATTTTACGATACCCGGAACTCCAATTTTACGATGCCCCCTTATCCCCACTTTTTACACTGAGAACGCACGCACACTCTGATTCTGCGTTTGCATGACAATCACGGACAGAACGGTGGTGGGAGCCCCACGCATCATCGTAAAATTGGAGTACTGATGCCTTGAACCCATCGTAAAATTGGAGTACGAGTGTATGTCATATAGGTCTTATATATGCCTTATATATATCGTATATAGGTCGTCGTTTTCATAGGGTTCTCCAATTGGAAATCCAATTAGATTTTTTCAGTAACGATTGAAAAAATAAGGTTATGTAAAAGTATGTTTGAAAAATTGTTGCATTATTATTAGGTCAACGCATTATTCTGTTATTGTTCAAATGTTCATTAAATTTCAGGTTCTATATTTCTATATTTCTTTTTTTTTGTTATTGAAATAATAATTGATCTTACCCTTATTTCGGGAGACATTCAAACCTCAGAATCCCCATTTTCTTTTATGAATAAATTAATTATTCTTACAACTCTTCAAATTAGAATCAGTAATAATCCACTAAGTTTCAGTAGTATCACACTGATAACAAAAGTGAATAGTATATTCCTTAACTAGTGTGAGAAAGTTTTTTTAACGAATCTGAAGGTTGCAACGCAAACCGTAGGCGAGCGTTGTAATCATATGAGTTAAAAAAACTTTATTCAGCGCCGTGAAGTAATAGCTCGTTTCTCCCACGCTTGTAACTTATAAAACTCGCATTTCTTCACTTTGTTGAATAAAATATGGTCCTTGACTAGTATAGAAAAGTTTTTTTAACGAATCTGAAGGTTGCAACGCGAGCCGTAGGCGAGCGTTGCAACCTTCAGATTCGTTAAAAAAACTTTCCCACACTAGTTAAAGAATATACTATTCCTACACTAGTCAAGGACCATATTTTATTCAACAACATGAAGAAGTGCGAGTTTTATGAAATACAAGCGTGGGAGAAACGAGTCATTACTTCACGGCGTTGAATAAAATCTGTTTATCAATAAATCGCCGCTTCCAAATGACGATTGTTCAACATCAAAATTATTTGCCGACGTAATTCTATACTGAGAGAAAAATCTAGTACTTTTTACTAAAAATTATAGTGATGAGTAGGGTTACTATATTCCCTGATTTGTCAGGGAATTCCCTGATTTTGAACTTTGGTACTGATTCCCTGGTTTTCGTCCGAATCGACGATTTTTTTTTCATTTTTTTTTAAAGCATCACTGCGTTTAAGTCTATTTGGGTGTTTCGAATTTGCGCGCCAAATTTTTTAATGTATTCTTTTCTTCCAAGACTTCTTTTCTCAATCGTGGGTCAGTTTCTTAAAATATTTTTACAAGATGAAGCTCTTATTAAAAAAATTTTTTTTTATCTGGAATATTTATACCAATGTCAACCATTTTCAACATATTTTTTTTCTAAACAGAGTAAATCTAAAAATTTGTATTTCGACCGTCAGTTTTTCTTTATAACGATTAATCGATACGTAATCGGACAATGCTTAAGCTGTATAATTATTTTTTGAAAGTTTCAAATTTTTAAATAATGTATCTTTGAATGATCCTTGGAGCCAAGAGTGTAATAAAGAACCAACGAATGTCCTTTTAATTTCTCATTTATTTTTCGAGCTTTCGACCCTGTATTTTAGGTCCTCATCAGGAATGCATTTGACGTACGAGTCCACCCAAGCCAATAAAATGGTAAGACCAACTTCATTATACAAATCCTTTTCGATAACTTATGCGTGATAGTCAATATCTCAATCTTAATACTTTTCCTTTTCAACTTCATCATAAAGTGATTTATGTGTCAATAATTATCGTTCTGTTAACTATTTTTCGCTGAAAAACACGTCCTTTATCAAATTATGATGACAAATGTGATCACGTGTACTAATGATGATGGATAAGATTTGACAGTCAAAAAAACTAGGAATGTGAAACGGCATATGGACAATAAAACATTCCTCAGTATATGACCAACGTTTCATTCTTTTTTAGTATTTTTATTTTTTAGTTCTTTTCAGTATATTTTACTACATATTAACTTATAATTGCGATATTTGACGTTTTACTGTATTACATGGTGAAAAGAAATATATTTACGGCTCAATGTACAATAATATATGAAAAATAAAATAATATTCTAGATTTCCCTAGAATATAATTATTTTTCCTATATTTGCAGTACAAATCACAAGGTTTCTTCTCACTGTACGTTGATCATCTAATTTTTTTTCAATTTGGCAGGACTTGAAGGCGTTCCAAGAGCTCCAATCTCCCGTAGAAACAAATCAGTGAGCGCTCACGTACAAGAACTCAATTCCATTAGCCATTACAGGCAGTGGAGCGGGTGAAATGCATTCAAATATCTACCTAATAAAGCGCCCCCTTCATCGAGCTGCCTTTGACCACTCGAATACTACTTTCCGCAATAAAGCGGCGTTTGGATCGAGGCTTCTACGAGACAATCCCAAGGGATCACAATGCTTATTCCGCGCACGTTACGAAAGTGTGCCTTCATACAGGCGCCCTGCTTTTCATTGAAAGAAAACTCGCGCCTCATGTCCCAACTCTCCCAATTGCACAAAACGTTTCATTTACTTGAGAGCTTATTAAAATCATATAACGGTGTCGCTTCATCCCATAATAATACACACATACGTGCTTTTTCATTCTTTGTCTTCTGATTAAGGGTACGCGGAATTTATTGTCGTGCGACAGAGACAGGTAGAACGGTGACTGGATGAGAGGAAGAGGGACACAATGAAAATCGCTTCCACAAATGACGTTAACAATGTTCAGGTGATTTTTTTGTCATTTTTTTCAATTATTATTTAAATTTCGTGTAGCTATTAAGTGTAAATCACGTGAAAATACGTATTAAGGATAATTTTAATCATAAAACATCATTTTTGGATAATGTTTTGCCTATTTCTGGTATTTTTAAGATATTCTTTAAGAGAAGACTTTCTTGAAAAAGAAAACTTTATCGTTTCATTTGCAATAAATAAAGATACCAAAAACAAGAACTTTGAATTTTTATTTAACATTTTCGGTTTAAATGGCTTAATTTAGATGGGAGTGTGTGAATACTATTCTTTAACATCGTTTAATTCATCTGCGATAATCTCTCATTTAAATCCAAAATTTTAGATGAACAATAAATAATGAAGAAATTGAATTTTTTGACTGGAACGAAATTTGTCAGTGTCTCAAAAAATTTGTTTGACGGAATCTAATATTAAGTTGGTCAAAGAACAACCAAACGTTTGTTTGAGCCAACGAAATCGGTTTTTCAGTGAAATCTTGAAGAAGTATAAAAAATCATGCTAAATTACAGAAAACATTGAAACAATTATTAATTTATTCTAAAGAAATAACAAAAATTTCCAAAATTATAAGTTATAGAAAACCATACATATAGTAGACCATTAACAATCATGGGAAATTATGAAAAAAACGAAATTAAAAAAAATTCCAGTAAAGTTTTCGAAAATAAAGAGTATATTGTAAACAATTATAGTTTTGATCAATAAAGATATAAATAATATTTAAAAATTGAAAATTACAAAGAATAATAGGAAATTACAGGTAGCCTTGCCCAAAATATTATTTATTCACAGATCAGCGCCGTAACCAGGAATAGATTACAGGGGGGGCTCAGGGGGGCTCGAATATATTACATTATAAATTATATCTGAAAGTTTGTACACATTCTTTCTTTAAGATAACCGTTTTAATATTGCCTTTATGAGTACTACGAAAATATCCTTCGAGTGATGACTTGTTCATATTCGAATTTTATAGTATACAAAAAAAAATTAATGTGTCATACATAGTATCAAACTATCAGAACAATTAAAAACATCAGTTCTGAAATAACTATGAGTTCATAAATTTGAATTTCATTTTCGCGCGTGTTATGTACAGCGCACTCTCGCGACTATGCTCTCGATTTTGGAGGAAAGAATAATATAGTAGAATATTTTGCGTTTGTCACAAAAGTTTAAAATTATGACTCAGGGCCACAAAAAAAATTTTTTTGGCGATTTCTCTAAGTTTTTTGTTTCATTCCCATTTACATTTAAAAATGTACGAACAAAAATTGTGAATTAAAAAAAAATAAAATAAAAAATAAAGAGGAATTATTTAAGCTTCCAGAGAAATTTTGAATGATTCTGTTTTTCATGTCAGCTCTTCATCGTGTCGTACAAAAAAACATATACATAAGTTGAAATAATGTGGAATATTTTGTATTTTATTATAGCATGTGCTATAAATATAATTGAGGAATACTTGAATTTTCAAGTTAGTATTTGATAAACTCAATGCAAACTTAGACTGAAGTAGATTTAAACTAACTTTTTCACGAAAAAATACACAATTTTGTAGACCTTGAAAAGCGAAAGAGGCATTTTATTTAATAATCGATAAGTTCTCGGATAAAGTTAGAAAAATTTTCAAATAACGTAAATCGGAAAATTAACTTTCAGCTGTTACTCCGAACTAAGAAATCGGATAGGCTGTCTTTGAACGATGAACGGAGAAGTGAAGCAGGCTTCAATATTCTCTCAGTTCTTCACGATTATCGAGATAAATAATGATAAATTTTTATTGATTTATTACTTAATAAATTAATTAATAATCAGTTTTTATTATTTTTAATAATTATTTTTATAAATTAATTAATTAAATAATGCTAAATAATGATTAACGAGAAAATGATGACAATAAATAATTGAATAATGAGTATGTACATACATTGAATACAAACTTTATTTCTAAAATTTTAACCATTGATCCTTGGAATGACATAACTTGGCATGTAAAAAATGAATATAAAATGTTTCCTATAAAATCACAGCAAACATATCTAAAATTCACAAAGATTTGTCAAAATTGTAAGGATGACAAAATTTTAGGGGCTCGACCAATTTTCAGGGGGGCTCGAAATATTTGGGGGGGGGGGGCTTAGCCTCCCTAGCCTCCCTCTGCCACAGATATATTTTTTTACGTAGATATTCAGGGTTCTTTCTTAAAATTCCTAAAACTCATAGTCACAACCCTAAAACTAATTCAAAATTTAAACTAATTTCAACTTCAAAATTGCATGGTTCATTTAAACAGTAAGCCCATTTTTCTTATAAAATAGTATAAATTATGAATATTATGAAAAAAGTTATACGATGCATCGGTTAAAGCGAAATATGAATTAATTTGAGTTGTATCAAAGATAGTATGTATCAATGGGCGATAAGTATCGACCAATGTTAAATACTATAGGCCTTATAAAAACCTGAGTAAAAAAAAATAACATTTTTTTGAGTTTTCAGGAATGTAGTTGGACACTTTTTGAAAAATTTTATCTAAAATAAAAATTCACATCTAAAAAGTAAGTACCACTTTCTTACCGATAAATTGGGTACATATTGATCTGGGGATTCTGTTTTTATTAACCAAGGGACAGGTAAAAAACTTCATATGTAGTTCACGTTCAAAATATGGCTAAGTTTGGCAAAGTAGAAAGTACGATGAATGAAATAATTATATTCATTATTATTCCACAAAATATCTAAAAAAATGTATATTTTCTGTGAAGTAGCGAATACAGAATAGAATATGTAGCGACGAAATATTTAAATATTTTTTATGAAAAATATCGTTTGTCTCTACTTGATGACGATACCGCAGGAAAAGCAACGAGCAAAACTTTGAAATTCAAAAATTTTTTTTGGCGTACATAAATTTTTGAAAATTTATTAACACTTTATCCCAACCCAATCAATACGTAGAAAAACTCTAACTTAAGTTTTAAATTTAACGTCAAATTTGTACTGAAATAAAATTTCATTAAACCAAACAATTGAATTCATTGAATTGGGTTGGGACATGATATTAAAATTTTACTTTTTTAAACTTTTATCAATATTATTGGCCATAAATATTAGTATCTTACTAAAAAAAATGGGTTTGAAAAATTGTTTAGTTATTTAAAACGGCATTAAAGTTGCTGCGTCTACGGAACTGCCCTTTCTCGCGTGACGTCATAACTGTTCATTGAGTCGCAGACTTCAATCCGCTGTTGTTCAAAAACTACTGCTCCGAAAATTGTGAAAAAAAATTTTATGCACTAAATCGAACCCATAGAATGCGATAAAAAAATGCATGTCCGAACCCAATTGTTTAGTTATTTAAAACGGTATTAAAGTTGTTGCGCCTACGGAACAGCTCTCTTTCTCGCGTGACGTCATAACTGTTCATTTAGTCGCGGAATTCAATCCGCTGTTGTACAAAAACTACTGTTTCAAAAATTGTAAACAAAAATTTTATTTACAAAGTCAAACCCAGAGAATTCGATAAAAAAATTTTAAAAATGCATGTCCGAACCCAATTGTAAGTACCTGGTAGGTCAAAATGAAAATGTCAATGCCATATATATTAGGGTGGTCGTTAAAATGGCTTTGGTGGAATTTTTACCGTGCCGCCCCCTAAATCGGTTCAAAATAATTAAAAAACATTATCTAATTTTTTGCAGATTTTTATTCCAATATTAACCCGTGCCTGTACAGCCGTCGTTTTTCCCCTTTAAATAACATGGATTTTCGTCTTCAACACGGTCTTTATTTTTTTTCAGGCACCCCATGCACTGAAAAAATAAGTTTGATGTGGTAAATGATATTTGACGAACATAAGAAGCTACGAAAAAAATTTCAGACCTCTACGTAAATTTCTTAAATGTTGTCTGTTACACACAAATCGAGAAATAAGTCAAAATCATGGATTTTCTCGTAAAACATATGTTTTTCTTCAATCAGTTCATAGAATATTAGTTTTATGGTTGATAATTGGTAACTATCATTACGAAAAAACTTTCTATGAAATATTTACGCACTTGCAGTGAACTTTCTAGCCACCCCCCCCCCCTCTCAGCCCTCCCCCCACTTACAGGCATCTTAATTAAATACATAATTCCAAAATCGAAATATTTCGGATCAGGAAACTTAGAAATTTTTACTTTATACGTTGATAGATAGGCAGAAAAATTAATCGATGATGGAAAAATTTGTTACATGAGCGCAAAAGTTGTGACCCGTGTTGAAGACGAGGGGTGCAATAATCAGAATGCAATCATAATTTTTCCTTGATTTATTTTTCTCCGAGTTTCATAATATACTCTTGCTGTATAAATTGAAATATCTTTTTTGTGAGATGCAATAACGCTTCTTTTTGCTATTAAAAATAAATTACGAGAAAACATTATCGGAATATATGAAAAAAGATCATATTTTCTCCAACTCATATTTACTGCCAATCTTGAGTAATATCCCTACAGTTCAAAATTTCTTTGAAATCGTATCACATCAGTCACTTTAGTGGATAGACGGTTAGTTGAATCTACTTATTAATGAAGCAGACATTACATTTCTTTTATACGTGGCGAGACTGGGGCTCAATGATAAAACATGTAATTTGAGTATGCAAAATTGATTTTTGATTAAATTTTTGATTATGAAGCGAATAAAACGCATTTTCAAACATTAATAAAAAACTATGATTGCATCATGATTATTGCACCCCTCGTCTTCAACTCGGGTTATAACTTTTGCGCTTGGGTAACAAATTTTTCATCATTCATTAATTTTTCTGCCTAGTGACGAAAAAATTAAACATTATTAAGTTTCCTTATTCGAAATATTTCAATTTTGGAATTATGTATTTAATTAAGGTGCATGTAAGTGGGGGAGGGCTGAGGGGGGGGGGTGGCTAGAAAGTTCACTGCAAGTGCGTAAATATTTCATAGAAAGTTTATTCGTAATGATAATTACCAATTATCAATCGTAAAACTAATATTCTATGAACTGATTGAAGAAAAACATATGTTTTACGAGAAAATCCATGATTTTGACTTATTTCTCGTTCTGTGTGTAACAGACAATATTTAAGAAATTCACGTAGAGATCTGAAATTTTTTCGTAGCTTCTTATGTTCGTCAAATATCATTTACCACGTCAAACTTATTTTTTCAGTGCATGGGGTGCTTGAAAAAAAATTAAGACCGTGTTGAAGACGAAAATCCATGTTATTTAAAGGGAAAAAATGACGGCTGTACAGGCACGGGTTAATATTGGAATAAAAATCTGCAAAAAATTGGATAATGTTTTTTAATTATTTTGAACTGATTTAGGGGGCGGCATAGTAAAAATTCCACCAAGGCCATTTTAACGACCACCCTAATATATATATATGGTCAATTTTCCCACTGGCAACGTTACATTTGCACGCATTTTTCTGATGTTTTTTCTTTCATTTTCGAAAAAATAAAAATCCCTTTTCC
>JAPYZL010046230.1:0-17179 GCA_030522825.1 Platygaster orseoliae
TATTATTTTTATTTATTAAACAAAATCCCAAATGGATTTCCATATGGAAATCCAAATGGAAAGAAGATAGTTCCGTAAAAAACTATCTATATTTCACTCTCGTATGACACGGTCTGCGAAAAGCAACTTACAACTCCCGTTGCAAATACCTTAAACTATTCTCACTACTATACACACGCGGGTTAAAGTTTTCGGTAACCACCTACCGGCGAGCGAGGCTTCGGGCCACTGCGGCTAGGTGGCTACCGAAAACTTTAACCCGCATGTATATAGTAGTGAGAATAGTTTAAGTCATCTGCAACGGGAGTTGTAAGTGGCTTTTCGCAGACCGTGTCATACGAGAGTGAAATATAGATAGTTCTTCATGAAACTTTCTTCTTTCTATTTGGATTTCCATATGGAAATCCATTTGGGATTTTGTTTAATAAATAAAAATAATAGAATAATAATAATAAATCAACTCAAAACCCTTTCTAATGATCTAGTTGGATTTCTATTTGGACCGAGCTAAATGGGTTTCCAAATGGAATTCCATTTAGACTTCCAAATGGATTTCCATTTGGATTTACAAGTAGAAATTCAGTAGGATATTTCCAATAAGATTTTAATCAAAACCCTTTCTAAAAATCTAGTTGGATTTCTATTTGGACCGAGCTAAATGGGTTTCCACATTGAATTCCATTTGGATTTCTATTTGGTAATCTAAATGGCCCGCCCAATTGGATTTCCAAACCAAATTTCCATTTAGATTTCCATTTGGAAATCCAAATGGAAATCCAATTGGATTTTTTCAGCAGGGTACAGTATTCAGTAATTAAAATTTCCATTATTAAGATAGTAAAGCTTCCAAGATTTGGGAATAAATTTTTTAAATCAAAATTTTTTTTCATTTCGTACAGGGTAATTTTTACTTTTCTTATTGTAAATTTTATCAAATATTGCGATTAACATCACCTTGATCAACGTTGCCTCAATGACTTGGTATCGACGTGATTTCACGTATGTGCATGACAACATATCGTTGGAGACAAAAAAATTTTTAGGAAGGGGATTTTATAAATATAGATATTTGATGATCTTTTTTCCATTTTCAAGTAATTCAACTTTTGAAGTGCAGATATTTGAGTCTTGATATTTTTTATTTCAATGTTGAATATCATGAGTTAATAGAACTTAAAATTCTAAATTTTCTTATAAAATTATTTTCATATGTTTAAAATTGTCAATGTAAAGTACAAAACATTTTTTTTATGCCTTGTAACACACAAAATAGTCTAGGAATGTATCATAAATATTTACAGAATACGCTAGTGTTCAAGTAGTTACCTATAAGGCTAATGTTAAAATGAACATTCCAAGAATATTTTCCTAGATTATTTTGAAATACTCTACAAGAATATTTTTGGAATATTTTTTTAACATTGGCCCTAACGGCAAATATTCGGGCATTAGCATATTTTGATAATATTTCTAAAGATATTCCTGGTACATTCCTAGAATGTTGTGCGTTTATAGGGATCGTTTATGTATTCATAAACTTTTCAATTTTGCTCTCCTTTTTTTAATTTTTCACAACGCAGTATTTTATTCTAGAAATGTTTAAACAGTATTCAGCTATTGAAATTTCTAATATATGGATATAGTGAATTTAACAAAATTCGTTAAATAACTTTAAAAGTAAAAGTTCTTAATTTTTTTAATTTAGCACCTAGTAACTTTTCCTTTTTTTTTTATAACAAAATATTATGTTTAACGTCATCTTGATTGACGTTGCCCCAATAACTTGGTCTTGACGTGATTTCACGTATATGCATGACGAATGGGTTAGAAATAGGGTTTGGAGATAGATAAAATGTTTGGGAGGGATTTTTTGATTTTGATATTTGATAGTCTTGTTTCGATTTTCAAGTTATTCAACTTTTGCGGTATACATTTTTAAGCCTTGGTATTTTTTATTTGAATTTTGATTATCATGAGTTGATAAAACTGAGAATTCTTAATTTCCGGTTAAAATTATTTTAATATGTTTAAAATAAAAAATTCAATACTACAAAATATTTATTTTTCGTCGTAAATTACAATGCAACGGAATTTAATGTATGATGCGATTGTGCTCTGGCAACAATGAAATAAGATACTACCACAAAAAAAATTCGTTCTGTCATGTTATGTTGAAACAGCTCATCTATTTGCTGCTGCAGCAAATCCTTTTTTTTTTGTTCAAATTACTCTCATGCAATCGTTAACCCATTTTACTCATTTAAAAATTGTGGTCAAGTTACAAATCAGCCCTCGCAAAAACCTTTGAAACACTCCACTTACGCGCCAAATAACCCCCTGCAGAGCAAAACGAGCGACCTGTTTTTGCAGCTCGGGCATTATCACTGTTATCAGTGTTTCTTACTTGGCAATGTGTTCGATGGCATGATTCAAAAACCGTAATCCCGGGGATGAAGTGGAACGCGATACGTTGCTCGAGATTATTGCGGTCAAATGCAGAGTGGCTTTACGTGTAGCCAGCAAAACAAAGTCGAGAGTGCGTCGAAACGCGAGAAAGTGGTAATTTTATTAGTCCCCCGCAAAGCAATACCAATTGCTTTCCGATAGCGAATCCTTGCACAGCGCGAAATACACTTTTTGTTTGCCGATCTATTGGGTTACACGTGGCACATAACGATAATGGAGTTTGAAATTGGAGATCCATTACGAGGATATCTCCGAAACGTTTTTCTCTTTCGTTCCGCGAATTTCGGCTCAAGACGATATCGCGTTTCTTTTAGGGTTTTTCGGGGATACACGGGGGAATTGGGGTATTGGGGAATCTGCACTTATAGTAAGAGCGATTTGTAAAGATCGAAGTGAAGAAATAAAAAACTGTGATTGCTGGGTTGATTTTTGAAATATACTTTTTTCGATAATTTCATGCAATCTTTCCGTATCTGCGACAATTAAAAGTATCATCATTTATTTATTGACACAAAAGTCATTGAATATTAATCAAACCTTACATAATTAACTTTAATTTCCTCCCCTGTATTTTTTTCTGGTATTCATGAAGTCTCTTTACTTCGAATCTTAATAATTACGTATTTCCCGAGAGGAAAGCCGAGCAATTTGCCACAGCTTTTCTGCAATGCAGATCGTCCGCGAAGCCGCAATGGTCAAAACGATCGCGTAATTCCCGATGTAATTGTACAGATGCCCCGTAATTCCCGGCATTATCAGCCACGCTGAATATGCAACGGCATTCCATTTATAAAATGAAAAGCCAGAGCGCACGGGAACGACGCGACGCTGGATCAAAGCTCCAATTGGTCTTCCAAGTTCTGATTGATCCGGAGATTTCGCATCGGGAGCTCGAACCCGACGAAGTGCGAGCTCTTCTCTTCATCAGTTGGATCTTACTGAACAATGCGCGAATGTTATTCGCAAACCAATTATGACGTGTATTATCCGCTGTATTTGTTCACGCGTATTGGAATATTTAACCCTCATGCAAGAAATTTCGTGCACAGTTTAAAAAGTCAATCTTATTTCAAGATTTCATTTAGATTTAGAACCTGCCGTTTGAAAGTAATTGTAAACATTGACTAAATTTAAGAGGAGGTTCTCATTCAAATGACCAAAAAGTAAGCAAAATTTGGAATTTTTTTGTGGGCCAATGAAAAAACATAGAAAAAAATAGTTTCAGGATTTAAAAAGCTTATATTTTCGTCATCATTTACAAAATTTTTCAAGACGAAAAAAACAAAATGGCGCCCGTGATGACGTTCTGTCTAAGGTGAGGTGCGCGTGGAATAATAAAACTGCGTACAGCCTGCTACCTCAGGATCGATCTGAAACACAAAACTAATGATAAGGCTCAAAAGTAAGCTACATTTATTGGAGGAATGACCTAAGAACGGGTAAAAAAACTTCAAATTTGAATTTTTAGCCTTTTTTTTCCACTTTGAGGCTTCACAAAAAATAGTTAATACAAAGAATTTGTAGATTTTATAGGTCATTACTCCAATGAAAAAAGTTTACTTCCGAGAAGTCAAAAGATGAAGTCTTTAAATTGAACCGTTTGCAAATGAGATTGTATGCAGTTTAGAAAAATCATGTTTTGAGATAAATGCGTTTAAAGTTTTGAGCACTTTTTCGACAAATTATTCGTGGTAGAATGTCAATATTTTGTAACAATTACATGGAATTATAGGTTATGGATATTGCTGATTACGAATCTGAAGTTACTTACCTACACATGTACAATGCGACGCGAAGCATTATAGGAACGTGAATAATGCCGTGAAAAGGTTTTTACCTGAGGCGCGCGTTTTGAGTCGAGAGCGTCCAATGGCGGCATGGCATGTAGAAACTTTTTTGATGCGCGGATCGAAAAACCCATTTACCACAATAAAGTAGACACTAATACCTTTCAAAATATGAAAAGAAAAAAAAAACGAATTTTTGGAAATTTTGAATAAGAACCTCCCCTTAAGGTGATATTCGAATTTTAAGCTATGCCTTGATTTTGTTGCATTTTTCAAATAAGATTCAATTTTCATAGCATAGTTAAACTCCGAAACACACGCGCCTTGAAATTCAATGTGTATTCCATTTTTCAATATTTTACTGCTAGGACATTTTTATCTCGAATCTCAGATTTTATGAATTTTAAAGACAATTTTTCTATTATGTTGATTAAGGGAAAATAATTTCATACCTAAATAAAGTCGATCGATGTTTTTTACTGTAGAAAAAATTTGATAATATACAGAAAAACAAATAAAAAATCAATAAATATACGCGTTCAAATGAAGGAGATTTTATTGGGCACTGTTAGAAGTGAGACGCTTGACGTGATGCTTCTTTCTCCCGGAACGAGCGATGATACCCAAGTATTCCAAATATGACATCGCGTGGGTGAAACGTGCTCTGTAGAATTTCGTTTAGGAAAATATCCTGAAATTGGACATTTTTGGGGGCACCATGAAATTATTGTATGAAAAGGATACTGCATTTGAGGATCGACGTCCAGTTGCTCCGTGCATTCCTCGGTCGGGTTTACGGTGTTTAAAAATTGCTGGGGAGCAAATTAGATTCTTCATATGTTATATATCAAGCGAAATTCATGATTAACTAATTCCAACGATTTTAGAATTCAAATAAATATTTCAAAGTGAATTTAAATTCGTCTTCTTCAATTTAAATAGGCAAGTACATAAACGAAAATTCAGCCAATTTTTCGATAAGAAAAAATTTTCTTATAAAAAAACACATTATGAACAATACAAACTTTTTGATAAGAAGATTGAGAGGTGCAAAAACTCAGAATTTCTATTCAACACAGTATATGAATTTCTATTCATGTACTCGTTAAACAAATATCATCTTCAGTATCAAAAAAATCATATAAAACCCAAAACAACGAAACATTCTTTTACAGTTTGAATAAACTTGTCTGTATAATTGCAACGTTCTCATGGAAACAAGCACAATCTCGTGCGATGTCTTGATCATCGCCATGAACCGGAAGTGGTTACATGCAAATAACGCGATCGCCCAAACGAAGGTAGCGCGCCCAATCATGCATGCCTCGTGGCAACGTACAAACATACATGCTCGCATTATCGTTACCTGCAACCAATCATAGACGTTGATCAATTTAGAACTTTCCAAATGCAATTTGTAGAGTATGCAGATATCAGGCATTGTGCGTCGTACGTAAGTTTCTCTGCAGCAGTCACACTGAAACAAGCGTAATTCGGATTATTTTCTCATATCCAAATATTGCGGGTCCAAAGTTCGTTTTTGTATATTTTACGACGTTGGGATATTATATGACATAGAATCCAAGTATTCGGGAGAAATTATTCAGGCAACTGACCTTGGACCTAATTTTTTTCAGAGTATATCTATCGTACGAACTTTGGAAAGTCACTTCCCCTTTAAAACGTACCTCCAAGTATTGACAAGGATTGCCGAGGGCGTTGAAAATAGCCCCTTTAACTGGCCCGACAATGTGTTTGTTCATTTGGGATTTCGCGTTAAAACAGAAAATTTCCCAGCCTGGAACCTGAGTAGGGTGTCGCAAATGGACGGAAAAAACTTCCTTGTCCAGGTAATTGACGAACTCTTCCAAGGCTTTTTTGTAAAGTGAAGTTGTTTTCATCATCGAACGTGATCTGAGGTTCTTCAAATTGAGAGAGAGCATTCTTACTTTTTTTTATTAATTCGGATTTCCACAAAGGGAGAAATTCCACACAAAAAATTCTTCAGATATACATAAACAGCAAAACATCAAAAATATCACAAATAAAACATGATATCCAAAAATATAAAATTTTTATTCTGAGTTTATATTGTAAAATAATTAAAAATGCGGCAAAGATAAAAATTTAAAATAACAACTGCGGAATTAGATGATTCGAAAAAACTGAGTCGATAATACAATTACACTTTATAGCGCTTTGTTTTACTATCTAGAATTTGAGAAAAAAAGGCAATGTTGGTTGTAGATTACGATTTTTTACACAAGTGGAAAATTAATTAAAAGCGAGTGAACACAAAAAAATTGGACTTTCCATGTTTGGAAATTGTATTTCAAGTTCCCGAACGGTCATTTTCCCGAATGACCATTTTCCTGAAATGCCATTATTCCGAACGTATTATTTCCCGAAAGTATTTTTTCCCGAAAGTATTATTTTCCAAATTTTGGTTGGAATTTAACTTATGTTTCAATTGTATACATGTATGAATTTTATAAGAGTTTTACATATTATAAGAAGAATTTTACACAAAAAGAGTCATTGTAAAAATTTCATGAGAAGAGTCGTGGTAAAAATTTTATAAAAAGAGTCTTCAATAAGAAAATTCGTGATAAAAATTCCAAATTAAGTTTTTTCAGATATAAAATTAAAAAGTTGATGCTGTGTGCGATTGTTGTAGGTATGCAATTATCATGTAAGATATGGAAACTCTAATTTTGAATGTGACAGTTGTTCATGCATCAATTGTTTTGTAAATGCATGACATTTCTAGACATTAGGCTGATAGGAAAATTTCCCGTTCGGGAAAATTAAAAACTCCTCGGGAAAAAGACCGTTCGGGAAAATGGCCGTTCAAGACAAGACCTTTCGGGAAAACGGTTTTCGGGAAAAGGGATTCGGGAAAATGGTCGGCAACGATACTTTTCATATAATTACACAGTACACTTTTATTTATATTAATATATGTTATTTCATGTTTTACATTATATTATTATAAATTTTAAAAATGAAATGAAACAATCCAATAAACTTAGATAATATAATAGTTTCATACCTATATTGAAATTATATTCAAATATTTTTTATAGTTCATAACACTTCAACATAACATATTACTCATTCTGAAAAGTTCATTTTTTGTAACTAGAAACAGGCATGAATTTTCATACAGAAAAACAATATAAATGTATTGCAAAATTCGGAGAATTCGAGTTTTTTGATTCAAAATTTTTTTGAATAATGTGACAACTGAAAATAAGAAAATTATAAATAAAATTATCACCAAATTAATAATTTTCATTCGCGTAAACTCAAAAATGAATGAGCAAATAAAAAAGACGTTCAAAATATTTTATACCTAAACAGTTATCAAGTGTGTTCACGTGAAATTATAAAAGTGCATAAATTGCACAAAAAACTTCAAAAGAAATAAATATACATAAAAAAAAAGTTTAACAATGAATAAATTTGTTAATATTATTTCTAAGAATCTGAAATTTCAACTTTTTCATTAGAACAAACCATAGTGAGTTTGCAAAGTTAAAATTTCAGTAGAAGAGAATTGAATGAAATTAAAAAAATTCTTTTCTGAAAAAATTACCTCTCAAAGTTTATAATAAAAAATTTTGAATAGGTACAACGTAATTTGAATTCTAGTGATTCAGTATAGATTCATTAACAAGAAAAATAATACTAACGCTGATTTCAACCCATGACAAACTAGAGAATTTTATAATGACTCGATTTTCTTTTTGAATAAAAATATATAATAAACAAAGTTCAAAAGCTAACAGGTTAAATCTTAATTTTAAATACAACAAAAAAATTAGTAGAAATAAATATATTTTAGTATACAAAATATTCGAAAATGAAAACACGAATTGTTGTACAAACCATTTTAAAAATGTTTTCTGAATTCGCTCCTGTATACTACAGTTATAAAAACTACTCGAAACTTTCGATAATATGTACTTCAGATAAACTAATGTATGATTATCTAAAAACGAGAAAATCCATACCTGTTGGAATGCAATTCGTGGATTCACAGCTGAAACTTTGCCCGGAGTTGGAGTTTTTTTCTCATCTTCCTCGAGTACGAAAGATTCCGAAACCACACTCGCACTTTCCAAGATGTCGTGGAAGTTATTCAGATTCGTTACAAAATCTTCCGGTACAAACGAAGTTGGATCTTCGGCGATACTTATAACGTCTTCGAGTTTCGAAAGAATTTCGTCTTTCCAACTCGTGTTGAGAATTCTCAGGACCGTTTTGTAATCTTTACTTTCCAAGAAATTTTCGTCAATGGCCGTTGCGTAAACATCCTTCAGCTGTAGAAATTTTAATCCAAAAAATAAATGTAATAAATTGAACTACATTACAATTTTTTTACCATTTTTCCCAAAGGTTCATTCGGCATCGTTGACGCAATGGAATGCAGGCATTTAACAATCGTCAAAAACACCCTCATGTAGCTACGAAAATTTCTAACTATCTCCACCAAAGAATCCTGAAAAATGTAATTTCATGCAAGCCCGTGCATTCGTGTTATTGCATTTGTCGTCCCACCTTAATTCCTGCTTCGGCAAAGTTTCCCTTTTTCCCATCCTTTGAATTCTCCATGTGCTTTTCGATGGACGGGCATTTCGTAACTTCTGAAATTTCATCGCGACTCAACGAGCTTATTTTTTCTTCGACGTCCTCCTCTTTGATACACAAACACCGTGTGTTGAGCTCGAAAAAATGTTTCATCATGCAAACCTACAATTTCAAGCACGTGAAGCGAATTCCCTTTTTTTTTTATCTCGTGTAAAAAATCATACGTGATTGTAAAAGTTACGATGTCACGAAAATGTTTGACATGGGCGTGGAATAATTTATAAGTAAAGGAAAAAACGTTTAGAAATAAAAAATTCAAAACCTTGTAGCTCTGAAGAAATCCTTGAGCAGAGAAATCATAGTAAGTAAAAATATCTGTGAGCAATCGCAACGGTCTTCCGATGACGTAAAAAGGATTTTCTGGTGACATGACAATGTCTTCCATAATGCTGGACAGCGTTGCTAATTGTTCTTGTGTTTTAAATATCTGGAATCGAAATTGAAATGAGTTGCGAAAATGCACGTCGTTCTTTAATTAGCGAGATGCTCACTTTGAAGCGTAACTTGGACGTTACGTCGTACGTGAGAGACTTTTGCACCATGTAAACGCTCGTTGCCACACCCAGAATCAAGGAAAATTTCATTCTGCCCATGTAGGAACTGAAAATAACCACGTTTAATGAATTGAAGTTGCGTCAGAGGAATTGCTCGCATGATTACAATTATTGATTCAGTAGTTTTAAATCGTAGCAAAGTGGTCGAAGTGAAAATAGACCAAAAGATGATCGACTTTAGATTTAATTTCATCCATCTCTGAAATAAAGTTTAAATACAAAAATTTAGATAATAAAGTCTCATTTGTTGATCTACGGAATTGAACTTTATTCAAAAATTCCACCATAATCACCTCAAAATATATATCAAATCGTGAAGCACTTGTTCTGAAACCATTTCAAAATCAGGGAGAATTACCACTAAGGGCAAATTATTTTCCTCGTCAGTTTTTTGATCTTGATACCATCTATTCAAGGTTCGAAAAGTGCAATTACTTTTTCGAATACCCTGAAAAATAAAACGTCATATTTCAAAAATTAATAGTCATTCCATGACGATTTTTTTGAATAAATCAATTGAGTATGAAAAATGCTCTGAATGAAACGTCATTTTCAAACCTCGTTGGTACGAGACATAAATTGATAAACCATCTCTTCCATGATATTTTTGACGTTATAGCAATTCGTCAACCACAAAGTAGCCATGTGCGGCGTGATGCTTGAGATGTTTTGCATCAATTTTTCAAAGAAAAGAGCATGGTCCGACAAATTGATACCTGAAAAATTGAGCACCTTGAACTCCAAGCAATTTTTTATCGCTGAGAAATTCTTTTGTTCAATAGTAATCATTGAAAGATTTTATTTTGAACAGAAAAACGTAGATTTTGAAATTGGGACTCGAAATTTAAAAGAGAGAAAATTTTAGCTTTAAAATCAAGATGAAATAGCAAATTTAACGATATTCAAACTTGTAGTTTGAAATTCGCGATATTGACATTTTCTTTATTTTGGAGATTATTTATTTATTTCGAGAAAATTTTTAAATGTATAGTAAAAAAATACGATAATCCAATTATTTTTACAATCCAATAACTGACTGACACAAATTCATTTTCATACTCAAGAAAAAATTTGTCAGTATATTGTCTGAATTATAGAATATTTTCTTATTTTTGAATTATATAAAATCCAGGAAATTTATTTATTCTGCTCAACTCTGCACATGGCTATACCAGTTAATAACACCGCAGTTGGAATTTCTTTCAAATTTGAATCCAACTTTGTGGTCTTGATCTCGTACATGAAATCGTGCAAATCCTTGTATATTTGTTTCGATACTTTTGAGTTCATGGTGTCTGTAGAATTTTCAACGAAAGCTAAAGCTTCTTTGTAAGCATTGTACCAGGGTTCTTTGCTATAAATGTTGTGCTTCTTTTGCTTTCGTTGGCCAATTTTGTATTTTCCTTTCCTTGCGAAAACTCCCTGGATAAGAATAGAGAACACGCCACATATTGAAGAACTATAGAAAGTACATGAATTTCATTGAAAAATTGATTTACACAACTTTTAGCCAGAGTTTAAAAACTTTTAAATCTTAAAAAATGAAGAATGAAAATGTACTGTTTAATTGAAAAAAAAGAACGATCAAGTGGGGCTGTCCACATATTACACCATTACCAGAGAAACCAAAAAAATTTACAAAGAAATTAAAAAAATACGTCTAATACTTACAACAAAACTGCCAAAATATTCACGACAGATGCAAAATATTTTTGATAATATAATTTCTGGACTGCCATCGGTAAATTAACTAGTTTAATCATATATTTTGTTCGTTTTCGAAAAACGAACTTTCTTGTTTTTCTGGCATTTTGTATTAACAAAGTTTATAATTTCGAAAGATTGTTGTTGATTATTGTCAAACTAAAAAAACTGAAAGTAGCACCAAATGACATTTGTTTGTTACCTTTTATCTGTGAAAAACGTGAGTTTCATTGAAATTTCAGAGTAAAAAGTAAGAAATATTTCTTAATATTCAGAAATACAGAAAAAGTTTTCTTAAAATATTATATTTTTTTATCTGAACTCAATGCTTACATATGTATAAATATGAATATTTTTATATAAATAAATATTTTTATTTACCCTGGTTTTCACACTTATGGGGGGGAGGGTATCGAGTTTGAGACTACAAGAAACAAGAAAATAATATATATATATATTTGAATCGAATATCTATATAAAAGATAATTTCAAATATGATAAAAAATTTTATATAACAACTTCCATAATTTTTTTTCTGGTGACGTAACGCCCTATAAAATTTGAATTTATCGAGATCTCAGTCGCTCAAAACCAAATGAAAACGAGAATTATTGTGATGAATCTTTATTATTTAAATTTTAAATAAAAAAAGAACATCACAATATTTGGCCATTTTTATTTGGCTCCGAGCGACTGAGATCTCGATAAATTTCCAGTATTATCTAACTATATTAAAATTCAATTTCAAAAAACTGATACACATCCCTAAAATAGATAAATAGATTAACTTATTTCTGAATACAATTGTATTATAAATAAACAGCACAATTAGTAAAAAAATATATAAAGGATATTAAAAATATTATCCATATAAAAATGCAAAAATCAATTTTCTTAATATAATATTATTTATATGACATCAATAATCATGATATGCTAATTACCATATAACTAAAGAATCATGTATAAAAGCTGCCAAATCCATAATTTATTATTTCTTTCTATCTCCATACTTTTCAGACACTTTATATAATTTTTAAACAAGGAATTTAATAAGAATATGGGGGAGACCATGGCAAGTTCACCAAATTTTCACTTTGGAATTCGTTTTTTCCACTCGAAACGTTATTAAAAAGAATGTTAAAAATATTTACAAAGAGAATTTCCATTAGATAAATTATTATTCTAGCTTTTTCTGATGATTATTATTTATAACTAAGTTGCATATGGTATTTCAAAGATACAATTTATTTATAATAATCTTTTATCATAATTTTACAAATTCTATGAAATGGTTACAAAATTATCTTATGGTAACTTTATTTGGTAAATGAATCGTCTACAACAGTATTAATATAATTATCTCATCCATTTATATTATCTTATTATTATTAATAAATTGATATCTTATTTACTTAATATACAATATTCAATTGAATAACTTGTAAAATATAATAGTTAATCTGATATGCCATCTGATTCAATAATTTTCAAAATTTCTTTGTTATAATATTGTTTCATTCGAACAAACATATACATTAAGAAATATATCTAATTTTTAATGTAATAAATTTCATAATAAATAGCACGATGAATATGAAAAAATACTAATAAAATTAAAAAGTTTATTTATATAAACAAGCGAAAGCAACTTCTACTACATAATATTGATCTTGATATCATTTTCACCTCAAAATTACATTGATAATCACAATAAATTTTAAGTAAGAACCACAATAAATAATTACCGAAAACTAATAAATCATAAATGAAAGCTACCAAAATTAATAATTTATTATTTCCTTCTGTTTTCATACTTTTCAGACACCGTTAGAAATTTCAATAAATAACGATAATTTAATAAAAATATCCCATCACTAAACGATATAAATTTTACATCAAAAGCATCAAAATAACAATGAATTTAAAAACTTTTAACTTTTGACAATGCATTTCTCAAGTACACTCGTCCGTCCGAGTTTTTTTTTCAAGTAAGCGAATAAGTGAATATAACAAGAGATGGGAAAAAATCGCGAAATAAATATTATAGTTGGCGTTTCTTTTATTTATTTAACTTCTACAAAAAAGGATTTATCAGAAATCATGATAAATATTTACAAAGATAATTTCTATTAAAAAAATGGATGTTCTTGCTATTTCTGATTTTTACTATTTATAACAAAGTTGCATATAGTGTTTCAAAGATACAGTTAATTTATTAAAAATTTTTATCATAATTTTTCAGACACTACGAAATAATTACAAAATTATCTTACGATAAAGTTTTTGATAAATGAATCATTTACGACATTATTATTACATCTTATCCACTTATGTTATCTTATTATTACTATTATTATAATTATATTATTAATTCATATTTTATACAATTATATGATTATTATAATTAATAATTAATTTATTCGCTTCATATACAATATTCGATTGAATAACAATAAAAACTATAATATTTATTCATCATATGACATCTTTTTCAATAATTTTCGAAATTATTTTGTTATAATATTGTTTAATTTCAACAAACATATACATATTAAATAAAGAATCCATTATCTTTTTTATAAATAAAATTTCATAATAAATATTACAATGAATATGAAAAAAAACGAATGAAATTCAAAATGTTATGTTTATAAATACGCAAAAGCAATTTCTACTACATAATATTGATATTACTTGTTATCATTTTTAACTCAAAATTAAAATTATAATCTGTAATAAAATCAATAAATTGTAACTAAGAATCACTATAAATAACTACTAAATACCGAAGAATCATGAATGAAAGATACCAAAGTCCATAATTTATTATTTCCTTCTGTTTTCATACTTTTCAGACACTATTAGGATTTTCAAAAAATAACGATAATTTGATGAAAATATCCTATCTCTGAACAATCTAAATTTTACATCAAAATCATCAACAACATAACAATGAATACAAAAACTTTTAACTTTTGACAATGCATTTTTCGGGTAAACTTGATCGTCCAAGTTTTTTTTTAATTGAGGGAACAAGTAAATGAAACGAGAGACGCGAAAAAATCGCGAAATGAAATATCGTAGTTGGCGTTTCTTTTATTTATTTAACTTCTACAAAGAAGAATTAATCAGAAATCATAATGAATATTTACAAATCAATTTCCATTAGAAAAATTGATATTCTTGCTATTGCTGATTTATATTATTTATAACAAAGTTGCATATAGTGTTTCAAAGATACAGTTTATTTATTGACAACTTTGGTCATAATTTTCCAAATACTATAAAATAATCACAAAATTATCTTACGATAACGTTTTTGATAAATGAAGTATTAAAACATTATTAAGATATCTTATCCACTTACATTATCTTATTATTACTTCAGTCATAATTATATTATTAATTCATATTTTATGCAATTAAATTATGATTATTAATTATCTTATACGCTTCATATAAAATATTCGATTGAATAACAATAAAAAATATAATATTAAATCATCATATGACATCTTATTTAATAATTTCCAAAATTATTTTGTTATAAGATTGTCAAATTCAACAAACATATATATTTTAAAGAAAGAATACATCAATTTTTTATAAATTAAATTTCATATTAAATATCACAATGACTATAAAAAATTAGGAATAAAATTCAAAATGTTACGTATACGAATACCCAAAAGCAACTTCTGCTATATAATATTGATATTACTTGTTATCATTTTTATCTCAAAACTGCATTATTAATCTGTAATAAAATCAATAAATTGTAACTAAAACACTATAAATATTTACTAAATACTGAAGAATCATGAATGAAAGCTACCAAAATCCATAATTTATTATTTCCTTCTGTTTTCATACTTTTCAGACACTATAAGAAATTTTAAAAAAATAACGATAATTTAATGAAAATATCCTATCTCTCAACAATCTAAATTTTACATCAAAATCATCAACAACGTAACAATGAATTCAAAAACTTTTAACTTTTGACAATGCATTTTTCGGGTAAACTTGATTGTCCGAGTTTTTTTTTTCAATTGAGCAAGCAAGTGAATTTAACGAGAGATGCGAAAAAATCGCGAAATGAAATATTGTAGTTGGCATTTCTTTTATTTATTTAACTTCTACAAAAATGAATTTTTTAGAAATCATAATGAATATTTGCAAATCAAATTTCGATTAGAAAAATTATTATTCTTGCTATTTCTGATTTATATTATTTATAAGAAAGTTACATAGAGTGTTTCGACGATAAAGTGTATTTATTAAAAATTTTTATTATAGTTTTCCAAATACTACAAAATAATTACAAAGTTATCTTATGATAAACTTTTTTATAAATAAATCATTTACGACATTATTAAAATATCTTATCCACTTATATTATCTTATTATTACTATAATTATAATTATACTAATAATTTATATTATACACAATCAAACTATAATAATAATTATTATTACTTATCTTATTCACTTCATTTACAATATTCGATTGAATAACAAAAAAAATATAATATTTAATCATATGACATCTTATTCAATAATTTCCAAAATTATATTGTTATAATATTGTTTAATTTCAACAAACATATACATTTTAAAAAAAGAATACATCAATTTTTTTATAAATAAAATTTCATAATAAATATCACAATGAATATGACAAAATACTAATAAAATTCAAAAACTTATGTATATAAATACGCAAAAGCAATTTCTACTATATTATATTTACTTGTTATCATTTTTGCCTCAAAATTACATTATTAATATGTAATATAATCAATAAATTGTAACTAAAAATCACTATAAATAATTACTAAATACTGAAGAATCAATGATGACAAAGTTTACAACGTTGAAAAATAACACGAAAATTTTTTTTCTGAGATTAACCGTCAATGATTTAAAAGTTTAAAATAGTAAATTCAGCGAAGACCCTAAAAATCGTCGAAAAAAAAATTCATTAAATCATCAATGATGAAATTCGTCGTTTTAAAAAAAGTCGAACTTATAAGATTCTTGTAATAAAAACTTTTTTCATAAAATTTTCTTTCCTGTGGAAATATTTACAAAAAACTTTTTTCATAAATATTCCAGTCCATAAGAAATGTACAAGGCATAAAGATTTTCTTATAAAAAATTTGGAATTTATTACAAAAGTGTCACTGGTTTTTATAAAAAGTTTTTTTCTCACTTAATTTTTATTTAAATAAAATTCTTATAAGAAATGTCTAATTGTTATTAGAATTTTGCTATTTCTTATAAGAATCAAAATTAGTAGCATATAATTTTTTTCAGTGAACTTTCAAATTTAGAATTTGAATCATAATTTTGGAATCTAGAAATGAAATTTCAGAATTAGAATCATAATTTTTGACTTCATGATTCAAATTTCAGAATTGGAATAAGAATTTTTGAATTGGGAATTCAAATTTTAGAATTTGAAGCAGAATTTCTGAATTCAAAATTTAAATTTCAGAATTTGAATCAGAATTGTCAGAATTTTGAAATTATTGAATTTTTTCACTGAATTCAGTGAACTCTTAAATTCATTATTTAAATTTAAGAAAATGAACCAGTATTTTCAGAATTCAGTAAAGTTTCACAATAAATTTTTCAATTTGTTCTTTCTTTCAGTGAATTCTTGAATTTTTTTCAATGTATTTTCGACTTTATAATTTGAATCAGAATTTTCGAATCTAGAATTGAAACTTTAGAACTTAAGGGCATGGGGCCCTCCCACCACTTTCATTTCTATCCCCACCACCGTCGAAACGTTTTTTAAGGATTTTTCCGTGAATTCATGATGTTTTCGAAAAAACTCTACATAGCGGAGTTCATCTACTCGTGTCTAATAAGCGTGCCAAAAGATTTTGCGATGTATTGCGAATTTGCAGTAAAATCCTGAAAAAAAGATCTCAAGGTCATTCTCACAGCACAACACGAATTAGAACAGTTTTTCGATGTTTTTTCGAAAAAACTTTACATAGC
>JAPYZL010046243.1:0-10707 GCA_030522825.1 Platygaster orseoliae
ATTAAAAAAAAAAAAAAAAAAAAAAAAAAAAAAAAAAAAAAAAAAAAAAAAAAAAAAAAAAAAAAAAAAAAAAAAACAGAAATTGAGCAACATCCGGCCACGCACTAATTCGTAAACACAATTCCTTATCTCGTCCAGCCATGATAATTACGCATTTGAATCCCGTGTAATATTTTTCTAAAATTGTATTAAGGAGAGAAATCGAACAACATCTGACAGCGCTCTTATTGGTAAGTATAATATCCTGCGTTCTTATTGATTTCAGGAACTCAGGAAGTTTAAATTGGGAAAAGGGTTTTATAGTGGTTAATTTGAAAAGGGATATTTAAAGGTTAATTCAAAAGGGGATTGAAAAGGAATCGGTGCCGGCGTGTACTTGGTATTTAGAACGTGTTTTTGTATGTTCTAGTGGAATCTAGAGCCTATGAAATACTCTGCAATTGTGCCGATCGCGTTTCTAGGCATGGACTTAGAAACAGCGATTCAAAACATAAATTCTGGGAGAAGGGATTTCTGGCCACCTGGGTTCAGATCCAATGGGCAAAAGGAAAATTTACCAATTTTCCTTTCTCGGCGTATGGCTTCTCGGAGGATATAGCCGCGGCATACGCCAGCGCGGTGTTTGGCATTCGCCTCTACTCGGCCCCACCTACGATCCCTACCGAGTGTCCGGGATGTAAAGTTAGTTTCACGATTAAGGTGAACCCCACAGCGTCCCGAGTTCGGGAATTTCGGAGGCGATTCGGGTTGGATTCGGCTGCTTCCCATGCGAATCGAGCGCCGGGACGGAAATGCGCTCGTTCTCCTCCGCGTCATGCGGCGCCCCAGGTTCCTCGCGTTGAGGAGGTGCGGACCGAGTCAGACGATCAGAATTTGGTTGATTCAAGGCCGGAAGTAAAAAGATATGTACCAGCCCTGGTATCAGAGACAGTAGGGATTTCCCCTTCGCTTTATGAACCCACGCCGATTGAGCAGATAGAGGATCAATCCGCGTTTTTGGGGTTACTTGGAGTTTTCCCTACTTCTCCGACCCTGGACTGAATTTAGATTAGTGATTGGGTCTTAGATAGTAATCGGATTATTGTATTTTAGTTAATAATAGGGATTGAATTGATCTTTTAGATTTAACATTTTTATTTGATAGATTTTATTGGAGTATATCATTATATAGATTTTAGGAGAAGTATTGATACGTCATTTTTTATTGATTTCATATTCGCCAATAGGATGGTCCTTAATTTGATTGTAGACGTTCTATATAATGGATTTTTAGTTGAATTATAATGGATTCTTTAATTGGTGTACGGGTGTGTTAATTTATTTTTCCGGGACCCTGTTTTGTTCCTTCGGTCTTGGTGCGTTCTGACGTGACTAAGGTCGATTGTCCGAACTAGAATTATTCTAGATCGTGACATAAAATTTGACGACCACGAGAAAAATTTTTCACGCAGGAATCACATTGTTTAATTCTATTTGGAACCTAACGGATAGCATAAAGGCATAAGCTATAGACGAAATAACGAGTACGACAGGACGAGTCGCTAAGGATGTGTTGGACCCATACACTCGGCAGGTATGGGGTCAATGCTTCCGATATGCGAATGGTAATCAAAAAGTGACGTTAAACGGAATTGGAGACTGGGTATTTCAGCTGCAGCAATGGACTGACGGTCAGTTATCGAATGGAACTACTTTTAACACTGATAGGACGACTTAATATCGCATTGATTAACACAGGTCGACGGATACCTTCACACTTTTTGAATCAATGAAAGAAGAAGACAGAACAAGAGGACAGGTATGGAGGAGAAAAGCTGTGATGAAATCAGAATTACAGGAGAAGATTACGACGCGGATAGGAGCTGAAATTCGCACCTTGTATGAAATAGGAAGTAGGATAGTCTCAGGCAAGGCTGATGAAAGATGTTCAAATGGACACTATTACTTGAGTAGAATGGTTGGACACGTCGCAATTCGCAGGCTGGAGCAGACATGCGTTCTGTTCCTCCTAATGGCATAGCGCACATATCGAAGTTTCGTTATCAACATTTTATTAATGGGATCAAACTATCTTGGAATCATTGAGAACTGTCGCAGACTAACAGAACGAGACGAGTGGATTGAGAAGGCGTTGAGGATTCTAGGATTGGCAAAGGAAGGATCAAGGCCGCACAGGAGACATGAATTTATATTGACAGGAGAACTAGTCCACGTTTCAGGGAGCTCAACGATTCGCAACATCAGTCCGAGAACGCCAACTAAAGCGAAAACCCCGAACCGAAAGTCGGAGGTTTGCACGCCTAAAGGGAAGAGTGTTTATGGTGGAGAAGGAATGAATAAAACTGCACCCTCATCGCGTCTTACCCCGATGTTAGAAAATTTTGCAACGAAAGACGGCGGGATCAAAAGCGAGCCATCAGAGACGGACCTGAATCGATTGCAGCTGAAGGAGGAGAAAGGAAGTAGACAGATGGAATCGACCTTATTTATGACTTTTAGTGCACCATTTCCTAACATATTAGCCCAGGATATCGCTGACCATATAAAAGAGCAAAAGATTAAGGAATACAGTGGAAGGTTGAGTCTCACAGTCATGAAGAATTTTTGTAGTCACTACAAGATGAAGGACTTGTACGAGGATTGTGAGTATAGCAAGTATTGGAATAATACAGAGCTTGAAACGTTTGAGCGACGTTTAAAGAAGACTATCGGAGACTCAAATGATAAGATTGACTTGGAGTTGCGAATGTTTATTTTGTTGATCGCAGGATGGATGTTAGGAGAAGACGATGATACTCAGACGAAAATATTGGAGCGAGATATGAACAAGAGAAAGGATTACTTTTCGTTTATCGAGATGAGGACAGGTTTACCACTGATGAATTCAATGAACAAATAGTACACGTGCCGTGTGGGTTATATTTGACGATGAACTTTCTGATTCGACAGGAGTTTGATGCGATACGTGGCGATGTTAGGATCTTAGAAGCACGGGTTGATAACGCAATACTGGGAGGATCGTTTCAAGTTGCGAGCGGGAAGATGACGGTACCAAGTTAATAATAATTTTAATCCTTATTGAAAACTCTGTTATACCTTTACGGCTGAAATAATATTCTGAATTTCATTTTCAATAGCATATTTATATTAAACGTGATTACCAATATTTTCATGTAACGGAATGAAAAAATTTGAACGTTATTGTTCCTAATAAAACAATAATGGTAAAAAAATATAACAACAATAACTTTCCGAAGCAAAAAAAAACCTGCCTGACCACACTTGTTCGTGAACAATTCGCTGCCTCATCTCTTTTTCTCGGTTTTAGTTTTTCACAAGTTACTGTTCATTGTTCTCGTCCGTATATTCCTCGGAGACGTCGGACTGTACAAAATCAAATTCGAACCCGGCCAGAAAGCCAGATTCGATCTCCCAAACGTTTTCTTGTATCTCTGTCATCCGAGGAAACTGTTCTTTATGATGGTTGTTCTCGTTCTCCTGAAGACGAGGAGGTTCTGTTATATACCACAACGGTGACCACTCGACTTTCTGGAAAACGAGGCCAGCTGCCTCCAACTTCTCTAGGTTCCAGGAATCTGTCTCCTCCGGGTCCCAGGAACCTTCCTCCTCCGGCTCCCACGAATCATCCTCTGGGACTAGAATGACCTATGGGTCCCGGGGGCCAATCTCCTCCGGATTGTGGGGCCCACATTTTTGTTCTTTTGTTTTGTTTTGTTTTTTTTTTATTTAAATTTGCATCTAAAACTTATGAACATAAAGTAATAAATAAAAATAATCTGAAAATTCTTGAAATTTTGAAAATTAAAAACACGAACCTCTTTCGAATGAGGATAAAACGTGTCTAACCTAATCCGAACAAAATATCTCCAAAATGTTAGACTAGGGATTTTCAGAATATTTTCAAAGTGGTAGAGTAAGGATTTTTCAAAAAATTTCCACAAGTCGAAAACCTTGTAGAACATAGTAATTGATATGCAAGTTTACGTAGAAACTGACTCACAAACTCCATAATTTTAAAATGCTTTGACAGTACTTTTCTCTAATATATCTTCTCAATATCAGCGCAAGGAGCGTTCAATTAATCATTACATATTTGGAACCTTGTGAAACATATTGATTTATTAGCATATTTTCATAAAACATTGTAAGGCGTTGATTTCGATAAATGAGCAAGTTTACGAGGGACCCAGCTCCCTCACTCGCAAACTCAATATTTTTACAAATTATCATTAAATCGTTCGGCGAAGAAAATTCAATAAACCCAATAGCAATAACTTCGAACCGAATAAAATAAATTATTTGATTTGGAGTTATTTCTATTGGCTTTATCAATATTTTTTAATTGCTTCGGCGTACCACAAGTGTTGCAGAGCGGGTGGATGACTCAGGTGGGTGATAAGCACCGTTTCCTAGAATAGATGTTTTCGAAAACGGTAAAAAAAATATATCTGCAAGCATCAAAGGTGCGATTGATTATTTTCGTCAACTACAAGCTTAAATGATGCCCTATTTTAAAATAGTTTTCAGGTCAATTATAGTGGAGGATGTTTAATTAATTATTGTACGTTGGGAACCTTTCTAGAAACGTTGTTAATTATTAATCAGCTACATGCGTATAAATTTCTACTAATAGAAAATTTCGCGAGACGGAAATTTTTTTTATAAGCTTCTCTTTTTTTGGTGAATCGATGCGGAAAGTGATTTATTATTACACGTTGGGTTGGAAAGTCGGATACATGATTCTACTTATAGAAAATTTCGCGTGATGAAAATATTTTTGATAAGTTACTCTTTTTTCGGTGAATAAATTTGGAGAGTGTTGAAAATATTACGCGTTAGGTGGGAGAGTCAGATCAATAATTCTACTAATAGAAAATTTCGCATGGCGAAAATTTTTTTTATAAGTTTCTCTTTTTTCAGTAAATTGATGCAGAGAGTGTATAAGTATTACACGTTAGGTGGGAGAGTCGGATGTATAATCGAGTATATGATTATTACTAGTTTAGTTTATAGATTATAATGTTAGATTATAATGAGACATCGTGGTGTAAAAAACTTAGCGCGAAAACGAGTTTCACAGTGTCGAACAATCGCCCATCGTAGCGCGACAGTAGATACAGAGTGATAGTGATACATTTAGTGCTGTGTAAAATCGGTGTATAATAGAAGGATTATTGATAAATAACCTTGAATATCTATTTTTTTTTTTTTTTTTTTAATTGATGGCGTTAACCGAATTATCAGGAGAATTTGATCTCAATGAAATCGGAGAGATAAAATTTTTACAAGAAGTTCAAATTAATGGTTTTTCATGGAAACTTTCAGTTAAAAAAGTGGACGATAAAATACTCCAACCCAGTATTCATTGTAGTTGGAAAAAAGGTAGGATTGTGGAAAAATGTTGGCATGTTTGAGCTACAATTGGCTCAGAAATTGGTATATAGGGTAAATCATAAAAATACGATTTTCATATAAAAAATTCAAAGTTTGATTTCAATGTAGAACATATTCCAAGTGTATGCATAAAAACGTCGATTGAATGTCGGATTGATATTTTATTTCAATCATTGTCATATTCACATTATTGCTTTACATGTAATATACCATTTAATCATTGAAATGCATCTCACAACGATTTTTTTCCACTACCACTATGTTTCCGAAAACTATACTCTGACGGAAATTTTAGTGATTTTACAATCATTTCCCAAAACCGAGAGTTTAAGGCACATAAATGTATTGTTATAATACGCGAAACGTATCTTATAAATGCAATAGTAAATGCATTTGCTGTTTGCATAAATGCAAACAGTAAATGCAATCTTCAGTAACGAAACTCCCTCATGATCCCTGTGAATAAAAATATTTTATGTATGAAATGAATTTTCATGAATTTGAAATGAGATATAATAGTTTCGAAAAAACATTTTGTGTCAGATAATATTCCATAAGTTGAGCGGATATGAAAGCTATCTGATCGTGAATCAAATTGCTCAATGCGTCGATTGCAATGTCACCTTGATTCCACAGACCATGAAGCGATACATTTCCTTCATAAAGTACATCAAGAAGGACAAAATTTCACTACGTTTCATTGACTTCTTTCGCTTCATGTCCTCATCCCTGGGAAAGCTGGTTCGCACTTGGAGGAAAAGTGCATTGTTAAGAAAGAGTTCATCAACTATGACGAGCAACAACTTCAGCTGTTCATGAAGAAGGGAATATTTCCATACGAATACTTGGACTCGTGGGAGAAAATGGATGAATGCGAACTGCCCCCCCCCCCCCTAAGGAGGCTTTTAGGAGTACCTTCACAGATGATGATATTTTCGATGACGACTATCTGTGGGTTTTTTTTTTATTTTCTTGAAATTTCCTAACCATTTTTTCTTAGAGAAATTAGAGAAATTTTTTTCAATTAGTAGAAAGTTTTTCAAAATCTGTAAAGAAATAGACTTTTATCTAATTTCAGTCATGCTAAGACAGTCTGGGAAAAGCTCAATACACGTTAGGTGGATGTTCGGACATTTATCTGAAAACTGACGTTCTCTTGTTCACGGACGTCTTCGAGAACTTTCGGGACAGTTGTCTTCAGGTACACAATTTGGATCCAGTCCACTAATAAACACTCCCAGGATTAAGTTGGGATGCAATGTTGAAACATACCGAGATCGAGCTAGAACTTCTCACCGATATCGACCAACTTTTATTCATTGAACTCGTAATCTGAGGCGGAATAAGCCAATTTAGCAACCGCCACTCTAAAGCAAACAATCCATATTTTCAATATGACCCTGAACAATAATGTAAATACATAATGTATTATGATATCAATAATTTATATGGATGAACTATGACTCAATGCCTACTCTACGGAGGTTTCCAATGGATAGAAAATTTTTATGAAAATTTCAAATGGAATGGAAAACTATGGAAGATGTGCGAAAACATATAAATACAAAACTTGCTACGCAATGGCGAGGACGCCACGGAGCCGAAAGCTTTAATCGCTAGATCAAATTTCAATTCATGTTTGATTTTTGATTAGTACGTGGTAGCAATTGAATTCGATCGCATTGAAATAGCGATGAACAAGTCTATTCATGTAGGATTTTGCGTTCTTGAATTTTTAAAAACATGTCTCGATGCATCCCATTTTGATTTCACGAAAACAAAGACAAACGCGAAACTTTTTTATACAGACACAGATAGTTTGATTTATGAAGTAACAAAATTAAATCCCTATGAAATTATCAAAGAAAATTCTAGTTATTTTGGCACTTCTGATTACTCTTTTCAACAATAGATTTGGAATAAGATTACAAAATAAAAAAGTTGTCGGACTTATGAAAGACGCATGAAATGGTAAAGTCATCACAGAATGCGTAGGTCTCCGAAGTAAAATGTATAATATTCGAGTTGAGGGTTAGGATAGGATCAACAAGGCTAAGGGTGTCAAGGCATCTGTTGTTGAGAAAACTTTAGCTTTCAACGACTACAACAAATGTATATACAACAATATCATGGAATATCGCACGCAACATCTTTTTAGATCACGCTTACATGAAATTAAAACAATTAAGCAAAAAAAAATCACATTGAATCCATTTGATGATTAAAGATACATTTTACCTTACACAGTAGACACCCTGGCATATAGTCATTATAAAATTAAAGAAATGGAGAGAAATGCTATAGAAATCGATAAATAGGATTTAAAGTCTTTAAAATTTCAAACACTAAAACATCTTTAAATTAACGCCAAGACTGTCTACATGCTCGAGAACACGTGGGTCCTCTCCGACGAATGCACGTGGTAATCTCCCCCGCCCGTGGAGGTCGAGCGGCGCCCTGACCTCTCTTACGAGCGCGGCCTTCAGCAGCGGATCCTCCCGCGTAAGGTCGTTCGCTAGCCGGCGGTCGTCACAAATTCCTCGCCCTCAACCATTACCGTGAGTTGATACGCGTATCGTGATCCGTACACCGCGCGTTTTCATTGTCCTAGGCAATTGAAATATTTATGACGCCTGTATTGTGATTGTATCGCTCTACATTTTCAGATCAAGTTGTATATATATAGCTCGCGCGTTTTTTTATTGCTGTGCAATTTTGTCAAACAAGTTTTTATAAACTCTCGTATCACTCTATGTTTGCAGATGAGAAAAATCATAAGTGTCCACTCAGCGATGAAAAGCAACGTTATCAAATGGATTGTGTCGCGCGAACGCGGAAATCATCGAGCTTTATTCGATTGCGAAGAATAACTGAAACAATCCGAAGGGCTCCTTCTCAGAAAATTTGTACTAACCGCTCCACATTTGACTTTTGAAAAATCGCATGGACCCTTCACGAAGGAATCGCAAGTTCTGAACAGCTTTATTATAAAAACCAGGGAGGCAGATGATGCTGGTCTTGACAAAAAGTATTCGGAGGAACTACCTGACAATACATTATTGATGAGAAAGAAGCGTTGCTCGCTCTCAGAATTCACATTGACTCGAAAGTGTTATGTAGATTTCAAGAAACGTTTAAGATATTTCCATTAAGCTGATAAAAAAAACGAAATCGTTTATATAGTTATGTATTCATTACATTAATAAATCAAAATATTGTTATAACAATCAATTATATCGAACTATATATAACTATGGCGTAATGTTTCTGCGTAAAATAAATAATGATTATACATACTTTTATCTCCAACACTGTATTATTCATATCATGCATTAGGTACCAGCGCTTAATTTGATTTTTCAAAAAAAAAAAAAAAATTGAGTATAAATATATGAAAGAAATTCAATGCATTCATTTATCTAAATGTCTTCGATGCTGCAATACCCATTTACTCTCTTTACCGAAGGACGCTGGTCCTTCGGGTTGCGGTAAGTCAGTTTTTACTAAAAATTTTGTTCAAAATTTAGATTTATCGTGCGATACAGCATTTGAGAATATAATTTTATATTATTCAGAGTGGCAAAGCTCATACGAGGATTACAGAAAAAACAATGTAATTTTCCGCGAAGGTGTTCCGCAAAACACGGACTTATCAGATTACAAATCAAAGCTAGTAATTCTCGATGATTTGATGCGCGGATCTTCGGGTAATAGCGTCGTGTTTCCAGTAAATCTGCGGCATATTTGAGTCACTTTTGTTGACGCAAAAACATAAACGTTAAGGACTAAACATAACCTAACGAAATGACAATGGCAAATCCAATTAACGAGAGGAGCATGAAGAGCCTTGTCCCGGGCGCCTGGCTGGATGACATAGTCGTGGACGAGATGTTGGACGTGATTGTCCTGTCGGCATCCGGGCGAGGTAGGAAGGTGGGGGTGATAGAGACCTTCGGGTTTGTCTGCATGAAAATGCACGGGACAGGGAGGGTCGTACCGTTCTTCAAGAGGGTACGACCCGAGAAGTTGTCGCTCATTTTCCTGGCGGTTGTGGAGAATTTTCACTGGTCACTGTTAGTTTTAAACATGAACGAACAGTCCATAAGCCACATGGACAGTGTGGACGGATGGAGCAGAAAGAAAGTGGGATTAGTGGTGGAAACGGTGCAAAAACTGGCGGAATCGAAAAAGGGGTGGAAAAAGAAGTGGGCGACGAGATACGACACGTGGGTGCCGTAGCAAAAGAATACGTTCGACTGCGGCATCCACGTAATCGTGAATGCGATTTGTATAGCGTTTGATATTACACCGACCGCCGAAAAATACGAAGGGATGAGGGCCGCAGTGAGAGCGATACTCAGTGCTCCGGCATCGGCAAGGGTCCCCATGCTGGAGAAAATACCTTGGCTCAAGGAACACTTTGATTCATTGGCCGACGTCGAGTCAAGTGGGGACTCGGGCATCGAAGATTGGGACGACGTCGACAGAGCTATGGAAGAGAATGAGTATCGGTGGAGAAAACTATTAGGAGTTCTGTAAAAAATAATAAGTATGTATTTTGTAAATATTTTTAGTGGTACGTTAGGGCGCATCACTTTTCATCAGTTTTCATAAGGTGGGAGAAAATATATTTGAGCTGAAAAAAAAATGATGAGATTTCAATCAGTTTTCATCATCTTACATAAGAATTACACTTCAGGAAAAATGGAAAGCGTGCAAAAAAATCCGGAAATTACATACGTCGACCAACAGGATCACTCCAATATCACTGGAAATGCAAACGTCACTCTGTGAGAGAACGAAATCTGCCAGTTTCCGATGAAAGGCGATTGCGGAAAGAAAGGTTTCAATTATGGCAAATTTAATCGAAGATTTTGTCGCACTCACGAAGCCCTCCGCCAATGTGCGTATAAAATGTACAGATCCCACGTACCGCGACACAGGCATAAATATTTATATAATGACAATGTTACCGATGAGCAAAGCTTGTACCTGTACGCTCTCGCTCGCGCGAGAGAGTACAGGGATAGGCGAAACTACCAGATAGACTTCAACATTGAACCTGATGCCGGGCATCTCATTTACAAGCTATCTGTTAAAAGGGATTTTCAAGATATGGGTCATTCTTTTACAAACCGCACACCTTTTTGAACTTGACATTTTTGATTTAAAGGGTGCCCCAATAGAAGTGATGGGTTTTCTAATAGGGATATCTAGACAGCTGTTAAAGGTACAAACGTCATCCAGCTGTCAAAATATTCAGTAAGGTTTGACAATTCATCATGCATCGTT